>WBNM01025676.1:5858-34789 GCA_013399055.1 Ramphastos sulfuratus | reverse complement strand
TATAGATATAGATATAGATATAGATATAGATATAGATATAGATATAGATAAAAAAATCTCTTTCCTTATGCAAGCAACAGATTCTGGTGTAAGATTGTTGTGCTGTCTAATGAATTAAAACAGCATATAAAGGACTGACTTATGATGCTAACTACATGGCATAACTACTTACCCAAAATGAAATTTATTCTCTCATTCTGAAAATCTGTCTGCTCAGATGGATATTTAAAGCTGAGAAAGGTGCAGCTTGGACATCCATTTGGAGTCCTGTGTGCAGTTCTGGAGTCCCCAGCACAGGAAGGACATGGAACTGTTGGAGCAGCTCCAGAGGAGGCCATGAAGATGCTCAGAGGGCTGCAGCAGCTCTGCTGTGAGGACAGGCTACGAGAGTTTGGGCTCTTCAGCCTGCAGAAGAGAAGGCTTTGAGGAGACCTTAGAGTAGCCTTCCAGTATCTGAAGGGGGCCTACAGGAAGGCTGGGGAGGGACTATTGACAAGGTCTTGCAATGACAGGACAAGAGGCAATGGGTTTGAACTGGCAGAGGGGAGATTTAGACTGAATGTTAGGAGGAATTTGTTTGCAGTGAGGGTGGTGAGACACTGGCACAGGTTGCCCAGGGAGGTTGTGGCTGCTCCCTCCCTGGAGGTGTTCAAGGCCAGGTTAGACAAGGCCTTGATTGACCTGTTCTAGTGGGAGGTGTCCCTGCCTATGGCAGGGGGGTTGAAACTAGATGATCCTTGAGGTCCCTTCCAACCTTACCATTCTATGATTCTGTTATTTATTTTACAGTTAATCTGATAGGATCATGTATACTTCATATTTGAAAGGAAGGTATTTTGGTGTCTTTTTCAACACCTTCAAGGTACCCCAAGATTACTGTAGTCCTTTTCTAAAAGACTGGAGTATATCAAAGTTCTCTTGTAACCAGTGAAACTAGAAATTACATCAAGACATAATATTTTATAATAATAATAACAGTATAGATAATTTAGTATGGTTTTGCTTCTTATCCTATTAAAACACTATTTATATCACCTTTTATATTTTAATACTATTCTTCCCTTCTTTCTTCCACCCACCCACAAATGCATCAGAATTGGCAATGGAAAATTAGTTTGTAATTCACATGAATACAGGGCAGAGATGTCCATCTTCAAACAGGTATAGTTTTCTGTGAATTAATTCTCTTCCAAACAAGATAAAAACTCAATATAAATGACCAAGTCCTAGGTACTGTTACCTTAGGAGAGACTGTTCAGTACTCTGAGATTTGACTGTGACACCAAATCCTGGAGGACACAGTAGGAGTTCAAGCACATGAGAATTAGGCAGCGAAAAGAACTCTGTGAGCTGACCGTACTTAAGATTGATGGGGAGATATGTGTGTATCAGAGCAGGTGTGAAGTAAGGAAGCAGCAGCTGCTTTCCATGATTTACTGTGATTCCCTGCAAAACACAACAATATATTTTTACTTTTCCACCTAGCTGCTGCTGCTACTACATGCAGGAGCCAGAAGTTAGCCCTGCAGTTGGCAGACTGCCTCTGAACCTGGCCCAGTGTGGTGTGCCTCCTGGGGTGGTTAATTAATGACTTCTTATTGCTTCAGTGCTGTATCCATTAAGTGTCCATCAAAGAGAAGCAAATCAAACACAGCCTAGAGAAAAGCAATATAACTAATTCATTGCAGCTTAATCATATTTCATCTCTTAATCTACGCTATTATGTTTTTCTGATTACATTTCAGAGTCATGGAATCATAGAATCATTAAGACTGGAAAGGACCTTTAGGACCATTGAGTCCACGACCACTAAACCATATCCTAAAGTGCCACATCAACACACTTTTTGAACAGCTCCAGGGATGGCAATTCTACCAGGATCACAGGATGTCAGGGGTTGGAAGGAACCCAAAGAGATCATCAAGTCCAACTCCCAGCTTCCTGGACAGCCTGTTCCACTTAGTAAAGAAAGTTTTCCTAATGTCCAATCTAAACCTCCCCTGGCCCAACTTAAACCTATTTTCTCTAGTACTATTACTAGTTTCTTGGAAGACGAGACCAGCACCAGCCTCACTACAACCTCCTTTCAGGTAGGGTAGAGAGCAATAGACTCTCCCCTTAGCCTTCTCTTCTCCAGATCAAACAACCCAAGCTCCCTCAGCTGCTCATCCTATAACATGCCCTCCAACCCTTCACCAGCCAGTTGGGCTGCTCTGGACACACTCCAGGGGTGCAATGTCTTTTTTATACTGTGGCACCCAGAACTGAGCACATGTAATGGTTTGAGCAGAAATCACTTGTGTATATCCTGCGCCACCCTGAGCAATGCTTGCTGCATGCTGGCACTGGGCTTTGCCAGGAGGCTAAAGGGATGCTATGGGCTTTCTAAAGTTCCTTAGAATCATAGAATCATAGAATGGTAAGGTTGGAAGGGACCTCAAAGATCATTTAGTTCCAACCCCTTGCCATAGGCTCTCCCCCTACCACTAGCACAGGTCACTCAAGGCCTCGTCCAACCTGGCCTTGAACACCTCCAGACAGGGAGCAGCCACAACCTCCCTGGGCAACCTGTGTCAGTGTCTCACCACCCTCACTGCAAACAACTTCCTCCTAACATCCAGTCTAAATCTCGCCTCTGCCAGTTTAAACCTATTGCCCCTTGTCCTGTCATTACAAGACCTTGTCAATAGTCCCTCCCCAGCCTTCCTGTAGGCCTCCTTCAGATATTGGAAGGTTACTCTAAGGTCTCCTCAAAGCCTTCTCTTCTCCAGGCTGCAGAGCCCCAACTCTTGTAGCCTGTCCTCATAGCACAGCTGCTGCAGCCCTTTGAGCATCTTCGTGGCGTCCTCTGGACCCACTCCAACACTTCCATGTCCTTCCTGTGCTGGGGGCTCCAGAACTGCACACAGGACTCCAGATGGGGTCTAATGAGAGCAGAGCAAAGGGGCAGAATCCCCTCCCTTGCCTTGCTGCCCACACTGCTCTTGCTGCAGCCCAGTACACAGTTGCTGTCTGGGCTGCACTCACACTGCAGCCTCATCTTGAGCTTTTCATCACCCCAGACCCCCAGGTCCTTTTCCTCAGGGCTGCTCTCAGCCATTCCCCACCCAACCTGGAGTTGTGCTTGTGATTGTGCCTACCCAGGTGCAGGACCTTACACTTGACCTTGTTGAATGTCATGAGGTTGGCCTGGGCCCACCTCTGCAGCCTGTCCAGGTCCCTCTGGATGGATCCTTGCCCTCTGGCAAGTCAACTGTGCCACACAGCTTGGTGTCATCTGCAAACTTGTTGAGGGTGCACTTGATTTCTCTGTCCTTGTTCCAGTGTGTGAGCTGAGGATACTTTTTTTCTGGTTTTGATTTAGTGCAGGGCCTTGGCATGGCTACCTGTGCAGATTCAATCCTCTAAAACTCTACCTTGTTCTGTTATCTCCCTGTCAGCCAGGCAGGAAGGGCTGGGGGTGGTCGGGGAAGATTGTATTAATCCATTACAACACAGCACTCAAGCTGTGGTCTCATCAAGGCCAAGTATAGGGACACAATCACTTCCCTGCTCCTACTGGACACACTGCTTTTGTTACTGGTCAGGACCCTGTTGGCTTTCTTGGCCACCTGGGCATACTGCTGGCTCATGTTCAGCTGGCCACCCACCAACACCCTCAGATCTTTTTCCACCAGGCTGCTTTCAGGTCACTCTTCCCCAAACCTGTGGCATTGTTGGGGTTGTTGTGACCAAACTGCAGGACCCAGCACTTGGTACAAGAGTACAGACTCTGCTGGGGTAATTGGGTTAGATTCTTTTTAAGTCCTATTCAATTTTGAACAGTCTTAATATCATAATTGAATTGCTTTCCTCAGTTTGATTCTCCTCTGGGCTTTTACCTCATTAGAGTAGTTGCAAAATAAAGCTATTTTACGGGAGAAAGGACCAAGAAACAAAGAAAAGAGGCAAGAAATTAAAGGGGAAGATTTGTCAATTTACTTTAAATGAGTACCTGAGTATACATCTGTCCAAGATAACTGGGGTGGAACCTCACTCATACAGTACACAACATACGTTTTGAAACTCTTTCCTGCAGGATTGAATGCATTAGTCAAAAAAGAAACTGAAAAAAGCTGTGAGAGAAGAATCCAATTGAGACTTTACAATTCAAAGGCATCTATGTCCCCAAAAGTCCTTGACAAGTCACTGCCTGGAGGCTGAGAGGGTTTAATGGGAAAGTGACATTTACATGTTGGCCTTGCCCTTGTGCACTAACCAAAGCATCTGCTATTGACCAGTATCTGCTTCAGGTGCACCAGGGTAGCTGGCCCTCTGGGCTGAGTCAGTACAGGTGATATCACAGATTCAGGCAAGCTATAATGCATGCATAGAGATAGAGAGAATATTGGTTTGTTTTAAAATAAAACCAAGAATTAAAAAGCAATGCACCACGGTCTCCACTTTCAAGGTCTCTGTGATTTGCAAAAGTGTAAGTACAGCAATTGATAGTTTGTGGGAGCAGGAAGATGTAAAAAGAATAAACATATCCAGGCAAAATTGATTTTTTTTTTTTTTTATTTTTAAAGACAATTGTTAGGAAAGCTGGAAGGGTTGAAGGGTTTATGAAAATTGTTTGGGTTTATTATCATTTCAATCAAGTCTGAAAACTAACTCTTGTCCACTCTTTAAGATCACTGGCATATAGCTGAAAACACTTTATACAAAGGGACTTGACAGGAAGGAATGGAATAGAGGAGGAAATATGTGTTGAGAATATGTCAAGTTAGCCTTAGAAATTTAAGGAATAGAACAAATAAAAACCTTAATGAAATTCACTGAAAGTGAATGGATAGAAATTGCAAATCCCTCTCAGAGGAGAGAAATAATACAGACAGAACTAGACATATCCAAAATATGAGAAGATAAAAGCAGATAAAAATAGAGAAGCTGTGAGGTAATACCATGAGAAATTAATTGAAAATCAGAGAAATCTGGAAAGAAGTGTAGCANCACAGGTTGCCCAGGGAGGTTGTGGCTACTTCCTCCCTGAAGGTGTTCAATGCCAGGTTGGATGAGGCCTTGAGTGACCTGTACTAGTGGGAGGTGTCCCTGCCTATGGCAGGGGGGTTGAAACTAGATGATCCTTGAGGTTCCTTCCCATTCTATGAGTCTATGATTCTATACTGAAGAGAAAAAGAAGTGCTGAAATGAACTCAAACTGTGCTGAAATGAACTTAAATTAACTTCAAAAAGTCTCCTATTTTTATCTCAAATTGACTCTAAATTTTAATTTTTAAGTGTAGTTGGATGTTTTCTTGAACTGAAACTGAACTAAGTGGAATATTTCTTCCCACCATTCAAAATGCTTTAACTAAAAATTGACAAGGAATGGCGTCTCGATCCACTTCTGTGGAAGGAAGTGTTCTTTTATGGGTCCTCTGAATGAAATCAAGAATAAATTGATAGTTGGTTGAGAAAAGCACTTAGATTTTATTTTGCTTACGTGTGCAGGGGCAAAAGTTAGAAATGTAGAAAAGGAGGAAAAAGCAAGAAATAGCAAAAGCAAAGAGACAGTTACTGCCACGGATCCTCATGATGTCTCGCAGGTCCTGATGGCCTCAAGCAGCGGGGAAGCTCCAAACTTCCCTCTTTCCTTTGTGATTTTATAACTTTTCCAATCTTATATGTGGTCACAGTTCCTCATTCAGTTGCCATGGTTATGGCACTTATGTCAGCACTGGTCCTGCTGTTCTTTACATGCTCTTTTGACTCTAAACTGCTCCATCAGTCATCTGTGAGGGCCCTCTCCATCAGAAGACCCATAAAGCTGTCACAGTGAGCCTCATCTTGCATTACAACATTCTTGAATGCAGAACCTGAAGCCTCATCTGATTATCAGTTGCTACAGTCACAGAGCTTGTGGGTTTGGAGATAAGCAGCTCTCTCCCTGGGACAACGGTGACACAAACATGACACAAACTTAACTGCTTACAAATGGTGAACACTTGAAACAGGTTTACAGTAAGCTAAGCATGAGCTGTATCCCTCAATTACTGTCCCAGTTCTTACTCAGTGAGTGGCTGAGCTCTAACAGTCCAACCAGGGCCTTCTGTGTAGTGGTAGAGAATTCTACCACTTCCCATCCCTCCCCTTTGTGTGAGCAAGGAGAAAAAGGACCTGGGAGGCAGAGTTAAGATAAGAGAGATTTTCTAGTACCAAATATTACAAAGAAAATTACTACTGTATGTAGCAGCAGGGGAACAGACAAAATGAGTACCACACCCATGAGTAAACCTGAGCCAAAACGCAAGCATCCCCAGGCAGAAGCAGGGAAAAGGCAAGAAAAAACCTGGAAGCTTTACAAGCTGTAGGATAGACTCCAGATCCCATAAAACCTGTTCATCCCCATCCAGCCCTTTCCATTTGCAGTGAGAATGATGTCAGTATGATATCAATGGCTGAAACAGCAGACTCAATGGGCTAAATCCTTGACAATCACCATGCTGCTTCTTTGCAGTCGTGGGTCAAGTTGTGTGTGTAGAACCATACTGTTGGGATGGGAAGACCTTGGCTTAACTAAGAATGGTGCTTTCTTGTTTATTGCAGCAGCATCTTTATTGATGCTCAAGGCCTTGTCTTAACTAATCAACCTGATGCTTTCTCGTTTATTGCAGTATCATCTTTATTGATGCTTAAGGCCCTGTCTTAACTAATCAACCTGATGCTTTCTTGTTTATTGCAGCCAGCACATGGCTGGCTGGAGAAACATAGAACTTAAAACTAAATAAAGCAAAGCAAAAGAAAGAACTACAAAGACTTGTAGCTTCAGAGAACACTGCATTTAGTTGTTCATCTTACATGTAGGCCTTCTTGTCAGGAATCACTGTAGCTGACTGAACAACAATACATTCAGGGGAAAACTGGTGTGTCTTCTCACCCTTGGAGTCTTTCATCAGCTACATCTAATATTTTGAAAATTTGTATTTTCACTGTGGAGTTTAGCTGTGTTCATTGCAAGTAGATCCCAGTACCAAGTGATATAACAAGAGGAAATAGCCTTTGATTGACCCAAGAGAGGTTTAAACTGTATAGTAAGAAAAAATGCTTTACTGAAAGGGTGGTCAGGCATTGGAATAGGCTGTCCAGGGAGGCAGTGGCATCACTGTCCCTGGAAGTGTTTAAAATACGTGTAGACAGGACATGGCTTAATGGCCTTAGTGGTGTTATGTTGACAGCTGGACCTGATGATCTTTTCCAACTGAAACAATTCTATGATTCTTGGGTTCAATGATTTTCTGACATTCCAGACCTGATACTTGCCAAGTAAAGAATGGCAGCTGAGCCAACATGGAAATGTGCAGTGCATTAAAATTTTGTTTGTACTCAAGGAATAAGGACACCAGCATCTGTCTTCCATGTTCCTTACAGCATTCTTCTCTACTACTGCATCAAAGTGCCACAGCAAATCCTCAGATGTGAACTCAATGTGAGTTAATGAATCAGAGGAGGAAAGGAGGGCGAGGGAAAGCTTTGTCTCATGTTAGCAAAAGGGCTGCAAGAGAAGATGCCAGGGTCCAAGTCCCCACAAAACTACCTTTCAAGATATCTTCCATTATGACCTGATGATGCTTGAGGCTGGATTCCAAATTCCAGCAGGAACAAAGTGTCAGGAGAACATAGGGTTTATCAGTAAACACAAAGGCCAACATCACCACCTCCAGCCCCCTGGAACTACTGCATCCTACAGCACTTCAATGATCTATAATTACTGTTAATTCATCTGAGGCCATGCTTAAAACAGTGGAGCTGACAGCTGAAACAAAAATATACATTTCTTAATCTCCTTCCCATAGTTCCACAGAATTTCCATAATCTAGAAAACTGAAAACAAATTATTTCCTACATAATTTAAACTAAAAGAAGTCAAATACTTGCACTCATCATTTTCTCCAGGTTCCCAGATGGAGAAGTACAATGTGGAGAAGCCTACACTTTTCACAAATGTCAGCTGCAGCTTTGTCCTTTGAGCAGCCTCACAAACCTTTTAATTTTCTTTTTCCTACAAAGCAAAAGTACCTTTGGGAAGTTAGGTAATTGATTTCCAGTGTGAAGTAATTCACATTCATTAGAAAGGACTGGGACAATGACCAGCCAGTAATTGGGCTTTTTTTTTTTTTTTTTTTTTTTGAGAAATAAATTAGTCACAGCTCAAATTAAACTGCTTCTAAACCAAAAAGTTTATCAATTCGGTTCCATGATTTAGGAATCCAATTCATCAAGTTAATGATTGTGTAGATAGTCCAGTAGTTCAGTAAAGACCTAACAAGTAGGGAATGTTTCCATTATGAGCTAAACTATCTTTCAGATACTTTCCTGGAGCAGAGACAGAATGCCCTTACATAACTGAGGATGCATATGAAAGTGTTTAGACAGAATAAAAAGAAAACTACATATCTGGCTTCCAGTGGCTCAGAACATTACTAGTTTTTAGGACTCCTTATATAGAATCATAGAATCATAGAATGGTAAGGTTAGAAGGGACCTCTAGGATCATCCAGTTCCAACCCCCTGCCATAGGCAGGGACACCTCCCACTAGTACAGCTCACTCAAGCCCTCCTCCAACCTGGCCTTGAACACCTTCAGGGAGGGAGCAGCCACAACCTCCCTGGGCAACCTGTGCCAGTGTCTCACCACCCTCACTGTTAAGAATATCCTCCTAACATCCAGTTTCAATCTCCTCTCTGCTAGTTCAAACCCACTGCCCCTTGTCCTGTCATTGCAAGACCTTGTCAATAGTCCCTCCCCAGCCTTCCTATAGGCCCCCTTCAGATACTGGAAGGTTACTCCAAGGTCTTCTCAAAGCCTTCTCTTCTCCAGGCTGCACAGCCCCAACTCTCTCAGCCTGTCCTCATAGCAGAGCTGCTGCAGCCCTCTGATCATCTTTGTGGCCTCCTCTGGACCCACTCCATGTCCTTCCTGTGCTGGGGGCTCCAGAACTGCACACAGGACTCCAGATGGGGTCTGATGAGAGCAGAGTAAAAGGGCAGAATCCCCTCCCTTGCCCTGCTGCCCACACTGCTCTTGCTGCAGCCCAGGACTCGGTTGCTGTCTGGGCTGCACTCACACTGCAGGCTCATGTTGAGCTTTTCATCACCCCAGACCCCCAGGTCCATTTCCTCAGGGCTGCTCTCAGCCATTCCCCACCCAGCCTGGAGTTGTGCTTGGGATTGTGCCTACCCAGGTGCAGGACCTTTGTTCTTCATCACACAAGTGCCCTTCCAAACTCACTTCTCTTTTTGACTGCTGTGTGTTTTCTCCAGGTCCCTGTGTGTCTGAGGTCATACGTGGGATTTTGTGTTACTGCCTGTGTCTCCTCTCTATGCAGCGTCCTCCATGCTGATCAGAGCAGAGCCTAGTTGCACTGTTTCTCACTCTGACTCACTCAGATGTTTTTTCTGGTTTTGCAGCTGTTTATGTCACACTACCACTTTTTCCTTTACTCCTTCCTACCCACACTGTAAACTCTGTGCATCTTTTCTGCCTTGTCCTTTTCTATACCTTCCAAGAATTATGATTATGCAACCCTCATTCTCAGCTCTACATCACCACCAAAGATCCTGTATCTCTCCTCCTTTAATATAGGTGCATTTAGGCCATCAAACACTCCATGCACCCTGTGGTCCTCCCTCTCCTCTTTTTCCAATACTTTTACCTATTACACTTACTGCTGCCCTGGAGACAGTACTTCTCAGTACAGCTTATTGATCATTTTGGAGACATAAGCAGAACTGAAAGCTGAACATATTTACTGCACAAAGTGCCAAGTGCTTCCAACTATCAGATCTTTGTCACAGAATCACACCAGTCATAGATATTCAAACAAAGAAATAACCAGCAAGGTTCAGATGAGGCCTCACAAACTTTGCCAGATGTATACAGGATGGTTTGAGCTGGTCTAAGCAGAGAAAAAGAACACAGAATTAACATGCTTCTGTGCTGGGGCTGTGCATAGCTCAGTGTGTCTCATTTCTAGAAGGGACCTATCAGATTTGAAGTATAGAAAAGAATAATGAAAGAGGTTAGCAAGATTTATGAAAAAAATTGCTCAGAAATTAGAATCATAGAATCATAAAAAGGTAAGGTTGGAAGGGACCTCAAGGATCATCTAGTTCCAACCCCCTGCCATAGGCAGGGACCCCTCCCACTAGTACAGCTCACTCAAGGCCTCCTCCAACCTGGTCTTGAACACCTCCAGGGAGGGAGCAGCCACAACCTCCCTGGGCAACCTGTGCCAGTGCCTCACCACCCTCACTGCAAACAACTTCCTCCTAACTTTCAGTCTAAATCTCCCCTCTACCAGTTTAAACCCATTGCCCCTCGTCCTGTCATTGCAAGACCTTGTCAAGAGTCCCTCCCCAGCCTTCCTGTAGGTCCCCTTCAGATATGGGAAGGCTACGATAAGGTGTCCTCAAAGCCTTCTCTTCTCCAAGCTGCAGAGCCCCAACTCTAATTAGAGAGTATCTGGTGTCTAAAAATAGCAACATAATTCATTGAGGATAACTCATGATGAGTATAGCATTAGACAGAGCAGCTCTTTAGTTTGCCTATGAAAGGTGAGCCCTACTTATATGTGAAATAAACTTGAGTCAGGGTCACTATCTAGCATGTCTAAATTTAAAGACACCTGTGGACATCAAAGTGATGGCTCTCTGATAGATAAGGCAGAATAAAATATTCATATTTGCACTGTGGAAGTAATTTTACAAGGCCAGACAGGTGAAACAATTATCCTAGGAGGTAGTTTCCTTTTAAGATTCCTATAGCCATGTAACCAGAATATCAGAAAATTATTCAAAGAAGATATATGAGACTAACATATGACCATTCTGGTTCTGTAAAAACTTAAGTTTCTGTGACAATTATTTGGGCCAATTTTCTCACTTAGGTCACTGATTTCTTTGATTTTATACAGACTACTTAAATTGCTGAGGATGCAATCTTCTATTCAAGCATGAAACGTGGGATATCAGGGGGAGTGGGGTTTTTTTTTGCAGTGCTAAAATAGTTATTCCCAAGAGATTCACCAAAGTAATTTTGAAAAGATATCATAATTTTTGAGAAAACACTTAAATGAAAAACAAGCAGAATGAAAACCCCTAGAGGTCCATTATTTTGGGATGATGTGGAAATAAAAAAAGAATAGACACAGTATATGCCATTATTTTAAGACAGATATAAGCACTTCACTCTTCATTCATTGTAATAAAATGGTCCCTTAATACCCACCCTTGATGACTCTGTTTTATTTAATTGCTTTGTTTCACCAGCTATGGATAAATATATATATATATATTCTGCATTACTAATCCAGTTAGTGCTTTCAGAGGAAATGTCAGAATAATTAAAGTTTTCAATGATCAGTATTCTGTTTTTTTATCATCTCTTTCATATATTTATGCTATTGTGCACTGTCTTGTTATTTTGTAATTTTAAAGCAAGTTCAGCTACTAAGATGAATTTTTTTTTTTGCATGAAACCTCCCTTAACAATGTCTTCTGGGCTTCTAGAAAATAGACCTGGTTCATACAATCAACACCACAGTGTTTCTTTAGGCAAACAGAATGCAATTCAGTGACAGTCTTTGGTAATACTAACACCCTCCAGAGAACCATGGTACAGATTTATTACACCACTCTAACTGGTGTGCTTGGACACCTCCCTAGGCAAGNACATCACCATTGTTTCCTTTTCACAGCCTATAGTATAATTTTCTCTATCAAAATGTTCCAATTAGCCTCAAACCAGCACATCTGCATAGCCAATGAAAGCTGAAGATCTCAGATGAGCTAAGTCACACTCAGAAGAGGCCTGTGTTTTAGGGAAGTGGCTGACATTGGGCGGGATGAATTCAGTCACAAATTCCAAACAGCAAACTCCAAACCTTAAACAAAAACCTTCTATTTTCTACACAAAAACCTTCCATTTTCTAAACAAAAACTCCCGTGACTGAGAGCATACTCAAATATGCATGTGAAAGCTGTCTAACAAAGAAACTGAGAGAAAGAATAGCTAAATAAAACAGATTATTTGGAAAAAATCACAAGGCACGGTGTCAAGCTGGGCTGGGCCAAACACTAAATGAGTGACAGATGCTCTCTGTTGACCTCTCTCACTTCCCAAAGAGGAAGAGAATGAAGATAAGGGAGAGACACTTACAGATTGGGGAAAAAAACCCTTAAAACTGCTTTAACTGAGATAATAAAATCAAATATATACCAAATATAAAGAAAACCAACATTAAATCCAACCCTCCTGATGGCATTTATATTGCTGTCACAACTGCTCACACAGATAGGCACTGAGGAAGTCCCATATTAGACTTAGTGGCTGAAAGGAACTGTATTCTGGCAGGCAGGAGCTGGATTCTGGCACTGGATTGGGACACAAAGTAGAAAAGACTACTTCTTGATAACCAGATATGGTGGTTTGGGAGTTACCTGCCCCCCTCCCCACTTTATAAAATGACCCAGACTAGACTCAGCTGGCTGGAAGTTAAGGACTGAAGCTCTATTTACAGCTTAGCACAATGTACAAGCAGAGAGAGACACCATAGACAGGAATAGTTACAGACATATACCAGTTAAAGGTAATACAGAAACACAACCCCCCCGCCAGAAATCAGAGTCCCCAGGAGGGGCTCCCAACCACCCTTCCACCTTCTTTCCACCCCTCTACCTTACCCCAGGGTTTGCCTTACATGCAGGGTGAGTTTGGAGGACGGGCAAGGGGGGTTAGAAACAGAGTGGGGTTAGTTATGTTAGCAGAGAAGTCAGCAGCTCCCAGAGAGACAGAGACGAAACTCTCTGTGTGTGTCTTATCTATATTTGTGTTCTAGTTCTTACACATCTCAGCAAGCCTATGAGTGAAGCAGACATCACCATTGTTTTTTTTTCACAGCCTATAATATAATTCTTTTCACAAAAATATTCCAATTAGCCTCAAACCAACACACCAGACATTAGAGATGAGGTTTTACCCTTGTGGTCGCTCAGCTTTACACTGAATATGACAGACATGGAATGAATGCCTTGATGGCCAGTTTAGGGTCACCTGTCCTGCCCACTTCTCCCCACGGGTGTGGGCTTTTCTTTTCTGCACCTCTCAACACAACCTTTAGCAGTGACCCTAGTCTGCATACCAATCCACAGTACTAACCAGAAACACTGAGAATTGCCACTACCAGAAGCAGATGCTGTCTGCAAAAACATGTTTGTTACCTTCAGGAAGTACACTTGCTTGGAAGAGCTTTTTCTGAAAAGCAAAATCACTGCACAGAATCTGACTCAAACCAGGACACATGGTAAAATATATTTCATTTTACTAGATATATTCTAAAAGCTAAACACTGTTGCTCTCTTAGATCAAGTCTGAGTACCTCTCAGATGCCCAGTTGTTTCCCAGTCTTCATGCCTGGAGTCCTCTGTGGAATTTCTTGTTTTTGAAGCCCTGGTCCCTGTAGTGACACTGTAAGATCACCAACCAATTTGACATTCTGTCAGTCATACACATCATGAAATTTCATTTTCTGGTTGGAAGAGCACAAATAAAGGCTGGGTGGTGAATGGCTGAGAGCAGCCCTGAGGAAAAGGACCTGGGGGTCTGGGGTGATGAAAAGCTCAACATGAGCCTGCAGTATGAGTGCAGCCCAGACAGCAACCGAGTGCTGGGCTGCAGCAAGAGCAGTGTGGGCAGCAGGGCAAGGGAGGGCATTCTGCCCCTTTCCTCTGCTCTCATCAGA
Source organism: Ramphastos sulfuratus (assembly GCA_013399055.1). Classification (NCBI taxonomy): domain Eukaryota; kingdom Metazoa; phylum Chordata; class Aves; order Piciformes; family Ramphastidae; genus Ramphastos; species Ramphastos sulfuratus. The sequence goes on along the minus strand of WBNM01025676.1, from coordinate 21,008 downwards.
CCCCACCTGGAGTCCTGTGTGCAGTTCTGGAGCCCCCAGCACAGGAAGGACATGGAACCGTTGGAGCAGGTCCAGAGGAGGCCATGAAGATGTTCAGAGGGCTGAAACAGCTCTGCTGTGAGGACAGGCTGAGAGAGTTGGGGTTCTGCAGCCTGGAGAAGAGAAGGCTTTGAGGAGACCTTAGAGTAGCTTTCCAATATCTGAAGGGAGCCTACAGGAAGGCTGGGGAGGGACTATTTATAAGATCTTGCAATGCCAGGACAAGGGGCAATGGGTTTGAAGTGGCAGAGGGGAGATTTCAACTGGATGTTAGGAGGAAGTTGTTTGCAGTGAGAGTGGTGAGACACTGGCACAGGTTGCCCAGGGAGGTTGTGGCTGCTCCCTCCCTGGAGGTGTTCAAGGCCAGGTTGGAGGAGGCCTTGAGTGACCTGCACTAGTGGGAGGTGTCTCTGCCTATGACAGGAGGTTGGAACTAGATGATCCTTGAGGTCCCTTCCAACCTTCCCATTCTATGATTCTATGATTCTATGATTCTATGACTCTACTGTACTGGTGTATCTAAGCTCAGAGTGAGAAACTCAAGATTTCTTATCCTTGTATTTAGCCAAGATCCTGAGTGTATTTGTCACTGATTTTAAAGAGTCTACTTCTTCTGAAGATTATTTCTATGTTCCTAGTCATATCAGAGTGGGCAAACATGGAGTAAAACACAAAAAACCCATGGGTATCTAAGTATGATGATCTTCTATGAGGAGGATGAAATTCATCCTTGCAAGAGGGGGAAACCAAAAGTATTTTTGGCTCTTGCTGTGGTTTTAATTTCAGTAGTTCTTTATCTTTCTTTTTCCATAGTTAACTCCCAACAGAAATCTACATGCTGAAATGGAGGCTACTGAAACCATGCCAAAATAGAAAAGGCAGATTTATTGATATCACTACTTAATTCAGCCAGATTATTTTGGATGACTGCAGAGTACAGGTGTCAGAATGGAGACACTGAAAATATGCTCTTTTGATTAATGGGTCTTGCACTTTCTGCTACTTCTTTTAGTGTATAACTCCTGAGGGGAGGCAAGTAGAGGCTTGATCTGGGATTCTCATCAGACTGTACAAACTCAGTGACCTGCTGTTCTGGTATGTAAGAGAAATTAAAATATGCACATACATCCNAGAGAAAAGAAAAGAAAAGAAGGAGAAAGGAAAGGAAAAGAAAGAGAAAAGAAAAGAAAAGAAAAGAAAAGAAAAGAAAAGAAAAGAAAAGAAAAGAAAAGAAAAGAAAAGAAAAGAAAAGAAAAGAAAAGAAAAGAAAAGAAAAGAAAAGAGAAAAGAAGAGGAAAAAAGGAAAAGAAAAAAGAAAATTCAGCAATTTCTAGCAAGAAAGGCAAAAGTAGATCTTTGCAGCTACTGGCTTTTAGTAACCAAAGTGTATTGAGACAGTAGTTAATTATCATTATCACAAAGCAGTACAACATAGAATGCACTTTTCTCTTTCTCTTAAAAGGTTCAAAGAAAGTGGATCTTACAGATTCCACACAGGAATGGGGAAAAAGGAAGAGAAGGACAAAGATTCTACACTGTGCATTGCATGTCCTGGTGGCTTCCAAAGACCATGTCACGGGTCTACAGCTCTCCTGAGATGCAATCATGAGTATGTGGTAGCTCATGGTGTTCATGGAGCAGAATCATCAGGGTTGGAAAAGAGCTTTAAAATCCTAAAATGCAATGGTCTACCCAACAGTACCATGACTTATTGCTAGTTACGTGAGAATGGACCAAGTGACATCTCACTACAACCTCCTTTCAGGTAGTTATAGAGAACAACAAGGTCTCTCCTCACCCTTCTTTTCTTCAGACTCAACAATTTCAGCTCCCTGCTTATCTTCACATTGCATCTTTTGATCTTCCACCACAGGCTTCTGTGTTTCCTACACATCTTTTTGTGTGAAGTATAATCATAGAATCATAGAATGGTAAGGTTGGAAGGGACCTCAAGGTTCATCCAGCTCCAACCCCCTGCCATAGGCAGGGACACCTCCCACTAGCACAGGTCACCCAAGGCCCCGTCCCACCCCGTTGTGAACACCTCCATCTTTTGTTTTGGTATGACTCTGCTGGTTTGAGGCTAATTGGAATATTTTAATGAGACAAATTAAATCGTTGGTTCTAAAAAGAAAATAATGAAGAAGTCATTCATTGGTTTGCTAAAAGGGATTAAAAAGCCAAAAAGTAAACAAATTCTCCCACCTTGTCCTGGGACACTGCTTCTTTTTGTTTCTCCTTCGTTCTGCTCTAATCTCTCCACTAACAAATAGCAATGTAAGCTTTGCTGGTTGGTTTTGTTTGCCTGTCTGGGAAAGTAGAGGGAGAAAGAGAGGGGGTAGCTTTGAACCCCTTCTGGGCAGTTTCCTTTGTCTGAGAGGGAGTTTGGATTCCTGTATTACTTCTAATTTGTATACAAATGTAAATATATTGTGTTTATATGCTTGTAAATTTAGCTTTGCTGTAAATATAGCTTCATCTTACTTCCAAGCCATCTGAGCTGGTCTGGTAAATTTCAATAGTGTGTGTGGGGAAAGTTTCTAACCCACCACAATGACACTATTTTTCAGTTACAGTGTACAAGAAAATAAAATGGCATCATTCCCTAATAAAATAGAGATATAGATATAGAGATATAGATAGAGATATAGAGATATAGATATAGATAGAGATTATAGAGATAGAGATAGAGATAGAGATAGAGATAGAGATAGAGATAGAGAGAGATAGAGATAGAGATAGAAAGAGATAGAGAGATATAGAGATATATGGAGAGATATAGAGATATAGATATACATATAGATATATAGAGATATAGAGATATAAAGATATAAAGATATAGATAGAGATAGAGATAGAGATAGAGATAGATAGAGATACAGAGATACAGAGAGAGAGAGAGATAGAGAGATATAGATATAAAGATAGATATAGATATATAGATATAGATACATAGAGATATAGAGAGCTATATAGAGAGATATATAGAGATATATAGATATAGAGAGAGAGATAGATATAGATATAGATATATAGACATAGATACATAGAGATAGAGAGATATATAGAGAGATAGATATAAAGATAGAGATAGAGATATATAGATATAGATATATAGAGAGATATAGATATAAAGATAAAGATAGAGATAGAGAGTTAGAGATAGATAGAGAGAGAGAGAGAGAGAGAAAGATAGATAAATAGATACAGATATAAGAAAGATATATAGAGAGATATAGATATAGAGAGAGAGATAGAGATATCGATAGAGATATATAGAGATATAAAGATATAGATATAGATATGTACTATCTCTATTTTTAGTCCCTAGACCTAGAATATGGATCTTTGCAACTGCCTTAGAGGTATTTTTTTCAAAAGCAAAAGCCTGAGAACTCTTTACTCAAGTATCTACAATGTCTTTATGCTGTTATATAGGACCCAAAAAAGAGATTTAAGTATGTTGCTAAACATCCATACTGATAAAAATGGACTGTTAGGAATCAGACACAAAAATCAATGAAACTGGGCTTTAGCAGCCAGAAAGCAAAAATGATCTGAGGGAGAAGGGACACATGCATACCCTTTAGATGATGTTAGCCTATAAAAAGTGCCTTGGTGAGTTTGTTTTTATTTTTGTATTTTAAAAGGAAGGTGGTTTTGAGGAAATCAATAGCAGTTTGCCTCCAGTGCAGGCTTCAGTGTACTAGTGTGGAATTTGGGGTGAGCCTGCTAAAATGGTTTTCTAAATGTTTAAGTTCACATTGAGATTACATGCAGCTAAGAAGTGGTAAGTCATGCTGAGTTTCCTAGGTCATGTACAGAACTTCAGAGGAACTATTAGTTCTAATTTGTTTTGCACATCAAAAGCACAAGTTTTAAGAGCAAGATTGCCTTGTGCACTGAGTTATCTGTGTTATTGATCACTACAATTGTGCAGTTATTTAGAAACACTGAGTTGAAGAGTTGGCTATTTCATGTATTGATTCATTAAGAGCTTTTGGAAATTTTTCATTTCAGTAGTTGTTGGCCATGCAGAATGTCCTTGAAAAGACATCCCAGGAGACCTGAAGATAGTAATTAAATTTTAGTCTTTTTTTTTTTTTTTCAGATAGCATCAGGGTATCATCTCAGGTAGCTTGCCAGTACAGGCCACTTTTGGTTTCAACCCAAATATATATTCTGAGATGCCCTTTTGAAGTAAAGAGAACAAAACCTACTACTTTATATTAGCCACTTCTGTTCTTTGAGCCATTATAAATTCCTTCTCTTTATTCTAGGGCAGTATTTTATGAATTCTCAACCATCACCTCAAAAGCAGATGATAGTAGCATCAATCACTATACCATATATCTGCAGAACTCATCTGATGGAGGACTGGCAGAAATCCCTGCACTTTTAAATGTGCAGCTAAATTCCATTACTGGGCTAATTTTAAAATGTCATTTAAAGCCATGTGAAGTCTCTGGGACAAAGCCCTTACTTCAAAAAGTAGGAAAGTTTTAGACTTCAAAAACTAGTAGAGTAGGCACCCAACTTGTGTATGCCATTCCTGAACACTTACAAAACAGCTCTTAAACATACATTCCTGCACAGAGTATGCAGATGCTGAAACTGCTGAGAAAAGAAACCTGCCACTGATCTTGTTTACCCCTTCCTCTTGTTCCTGCTGTCACCAGGACTGAGTGAGTGCCTCCCAGAAGATGTGATCATGCTCCCAAAAATGTCTGGAGGTGCAGACTAGGAGGTTCTGGGATGGGCTTCTAACAGGCTACAGGCATGGTTCTTGGGATCTTGATGAGACCAGTGTAAAAATATGATTTCAGGGATTTATTGCCCTTCAGGCAATGAACAGTGCAGAAGAGAGGGTGGAGTTAGACCCATCTCTTGCTCCTTCCCTTCACGTGTTTTTTTTGTCCTTTCTGTAGGTCTAACTAATAGAATCAATGGCACCATCAGTACCCAGAATAGACTATCAGCCATCCATTCCTTTTATTTTATTCAAAGCAAGCTGAAAGTCTGCCAGCTGTCTATAGTTATGGTCTCACCTTTGTTTCCAAGCCTCAGAAATTGTTCTTGCGTTGCAAGTGTGAGAAAAATAGCCCTGAAAAAGAAATTTGTAAGTAGGTGAATAAAATGAATCATAATAAAAATTAAACTTTGAGCCAAAGTCCATAAATTGCATTTCTATTGAATGCATGGGGACTGTGAAGTGTAATAGTGGATCAGCTGGGTCATTAAGAGGAGGAACCTTCCACATCTCTTAGTGAAAGGGAAATCTTCACAGTATAGTCACTGCTTAGTGCCTAAGCTTTGGATAATTGCTGAGGTCACTCAGAGAGTCCTCAAGGGTGAGAGTGTGTTTTATGGAGTACAATGTTTACAATAATGGTTTATTAAATGTATAGTTGGGCCAACTGGAACATTTCTGTGGCATGCACTTCATTTGACTTCAGAGCTACACTGCAAGTTATTTAAAAAAAAAATATTTCTGAACTGTTTAGCAGTGACACAATTAGCTATTTTTTTTTTTAAATCAAATAAAAAATGCAGGAGGTTCTGATAACAAAGGCCAAGGCTTCACATTAACAACAAAATAATAACAAATCTAGAGCACACAGGAAATAAATTCTCTTTTTCTACAGTGTTTGAGTTCAGTTTCCATCTTCTGATGTTTTCCTCAGATAAGCCTCTGTAAAACAGTTAAATGAGATTGGTTAATTGGGAAAGGGTACCTTTGATCTCTGACAGAGGCATTGTGAGGTAACAAATTAGGCTCTTACTCACTAGAAACAAGAAAATGGGCTATGCTGGTGAAATTGTATCAGGCTTGAAAGTAAGACAAACTGTACTGAAACTTCATTGAAAAGCAGTTTCTGCCAAGGCTAATAGCTAATTAACCAAAATGGTTGTGCCTAAGACATGACACCATTAGATGGTTTCCCTGACAACTGTGTCTAAGGACACAAATAGCCATTGATGTGGTCTTTAGACCCTCACTGATGCTTGAGTCAACGTTCAGTGATACTGGCACCAGTTATTTTCATATGGAAAGACATACGTAGCTAAATAGAGCACACTGCACTCACCAGGGCATTTATACCTGGAATGCCAAAAGTGAGATATATTCATACATCAGGTATAAAGATCATCAGACTACTTAGTCTTACTTGCAAGACTAAGTCGCTGCTGAATAGTTGTTTATTCACTGACGAGAAAACATGAGAACAGTTTGTAAATAAAATCTGGTTCTCTTCATCATAACCAATATTTCACAGACTTCTGGAGTCACCTGTGTAAGATTTTAGGTCATGTTTACTTTACATGAAAGCTTAAACTTGTCATGAACAAGCATATGGAAGCATGCCCCATGAGAATCAAACAGCCAGCCTACAAAGCCCTTTGCTAGCATACTGAAAATAACTCAGCTACCACTTGTGTCATTATCTGGAGGTAACCAATGACTCCACACCCAGCATACCTGCTCACACCTGATACCTACAAGTTCTGTGGTTTTCCCACTTCCATTCTCTATATTAATGAGAGCTTACAAATTATGTAATGCACATTAGCCAAATCAGATTTATTTGCTCGTGTTTGCATCTCCACTCTTCCAAAACTGCTCCCTATCCTGGGAGCGTTGCATTCATATACACATTATAACAATACACAATCTAATAAGGTAAAAACTCATCAAAATAATTTCCATACAAAACAAATCAATATGCAAATAACAAGTCCCATTCCATCCATTTCTCCAATACCCTGAGTAATCTAAACAGCAGTTGCATGCCCTTTGAATATAAATTAAATAAAACAGCTGGTGATACAAACTAGTACAGGGGCAAACTTTTTCCATAATGGATTTTCTTTTATCAACACAGTTCTTACAATGTACTTTTTAATTTCACAGAGTCACAGAATGTCAGGAGCTGGAAGGGATCTCAAAAGATCATCTAGTCCAACTCTCCCCTGCCAGAGCAGGATCTCCTATACCAGACCACACAGAAACACATACAAGTGGATCTTGAATATATCCAGAGAGGGAGACTCCACAACACCCCTGGGCAGCCTGTTCCCTCACAGGGAAAAAATTCCTCCTCATGTTTACATGGAACTTCTTATGCCTCAACTTCTGCCTATTGCCTCTTGTCCTGTCATCAGGCATCACCCAGCAGAGACTGGCTCCAGCCTCCTGGCACTCACCCTTTACATAGTCAAAAACATTGATGAGGTCACCTCTCAGTCTCCTTTTTTTCAAGCAATACAGCCCCAGCTCCCTCAGTCTCTCCTCCTAAAGGAGATGTTCTATTCCCTTAATCATCTTTATAGCTCTGCACTGGACTCTCTCAAGCAGTTCTGTGTCCTTCTTGAACTGGGGGGCCCAGAACTGGACACAGTACTGCAGATGTGGCCTCACCAGGACAGAGTAGAGGGGCAGGAGAACCTCTCTCGACGACCTACTAGCCACACCCTTTTTAATACACCCCAGAATGGCACTGCCCTCCTGACCACAAGAGCACATTGCTGGCTCATGGACAACCTCCCATCGACTAGGACCCCCAGATCCTTTTACCCTTTGCTGCCTTCCAACAGGTCGGTCCCCAGCCAATACTGACACCTGGGGTTGTTCTTCCCCAGGTGCAAGACTTGGCTATGCTCAAGTCATTCAAACTTTCATAGCAACAAGAAATTACCTGTAGTATTGATTACAACACAAGTGAACCACCAGTCTCTCTGAACAGCTGTATTGATAACTGAGCTCTGGGGAAAAAAAAAAAAAAAGTTGTTTTTGCCATATTACATGCAAAAGTTTAAAAGTCACTGTCCTTGGGATACTGTTGGGCCACATAGCTTTGTGGAACTGTATTCAGAATTAATCAGTCCAGTAACCATCCATGTACAAACACAAACTTCACTGAAGGCCACATCTGAATGCAAATCTCTGCCAACGCTTTGCTACAGGGTGAGGATTAGGATACACTAGGGAAAGAAGTTGGGACCTACATTCAACCTTTCATTTGGTGTCTCCTTCCACACATCTCCTCAACTACAACCTCAGATAAACCATCAAGAAGAAAATTAACTCCTGGGCCAAATCACCACATAGCAACAACCAAGAACGATAGGTACCAGAAAGAGAGCTGACTTTGCCAACAGCCTGATTGTATGGCATTAATCTGCAATTGTGATACACATGTGCAAGCCCTGCAATTCCTCTGAGGTACACTCAGAATTGGAGACTAGAGTTGAAATCTTTCTAACTAGGGAAAAAAAACACTGAATTTACCTTTTCCTCAAGGAAATAATACAGGAGATTAGAATTCCAACCTGGCACGTTGAAAAACTTTGTTCTGATACTTAGGGCTTTTGACTTATATCAAAAGTTGGTTTTCTGTGGAGTTTGTCTTTTCATTTTTGTTTTCTGATTGGTTGGGATTTTTTTGTTTGGGTTTGTTTGGGTTTTTTTTCATTTCTTTTGCCAGACATCCACCTTTTCCACATACTAAGTGGAAAATGACTCTAAGAATGTGAAGAGCACATATCAAAGAAATGTCTGGATATCACCATTGGGAGATGCTATATGACTAGTTATAGAAATCTGGGATGTCAAGATATCATCCAGTCCACTCTGAGACAGGATCAAGAATATTTTACAGACCACTCCAGATTCCTTTCATACCCCTCAGGGACAGATCTCTCAATGTTTCTTGCTGTGAGACCCAGAGTTCTGGTTGTCTCAAACAGAGCAACTGAGGGGCAGGTGTGTAAATGGCTCTCTGTACAGCTCTAGGGCTGTGCCCCCTGCCTGTACCTGCCACATGGCAGGGTGGGGGGAAAACAAGGGACTTCCAGGGAGGAAGGAGGGAGCAGGGGACCGAAGGAAGTCGTCTCCTCTCCATTCCTGCTGCTCCGCAGCCACTGGTACTCTGCACCACCTATTCTGCACGGCCTGCCCTGTGCCACTCCATTCCTCCTGCTGCCTGTGTGCCTAGCAGGCTTTGTTACAGGCAGCCTCTAACACTGGCCCCACACTGCTCTGTTCCCACCACTGCCTGCGTCCTGCAGACAAGCTACATGCCACACAGCCCTGCTTCACACTGTCTGCAGCCTAGAGAAGACCGCATGGCATGGCCCTGCTTCACCACTCCTCTTAGCCTGCATCCTGCAGACAAGCCACATGCCACACAGCCCTGCTCTGTGCTGCCTGCAGCCTAGAGAAGACCACATGGCATGGCCCTGCTTCACCACTCCTCTTAGCCTGCATGCTGCAGACAAGCCACATGCCACACAGCCCTGCTTCACACTGTCTGCAGCCTAGAGAAGACCGCATTGGCATGGCCCTGCTTCACCACTCCTCTTAGCCTGCATGCTGCAGACAAGCCACGTGCCACACAGCTCTGCTCTGCGCTGCCTGCAGCCTAGAGAAGACCACATGGCATGGCCCTGCTTCACCACTCCTCTTAGCCTGCGTCCTGCAGACAAACCATGTGCCACACAGCCCTGCTCTGTGCTGCCTGCAGCCTAGAGAAGACCACATGGCATGGCCCTGCTTCACCCCTCTGGTTGGCCTGCATCCCACAGACAAGCCACGTGTGATATAAATGGCAGCCTAAATTACTTTATAAATGATCAAACAAATTTAATGGTTGAATAATAAAGGCAAGCAAACAGCGCTGGGTATGCCAGGGTGTCACCTCCCCGCCAATGCCGTACACCGTTACAGCTCCACTGCTGGTTTATATTTCCTATTCTAACACATGTCCTAGGAAAAGGTTTGTTTAAGCCACTGAGTTCTGAGATTAGGAGTGGTTTTCCCCTGTGCATGCTCCTTGTTGCCTCGGGGGTCCTTTTTTGCCTTCTTTTGGTGGTCATGGGATGAAGTCAGTAGTCCTCCTCAGTCTGGCCTCTTGAGGACCCTGAAGTTATCTCATGCACATTAGGTTGTTCTTCTTTTGCGGTTAGCAACAAACAGGTTCCAACTGGCTTTTATCTTAAGACCACCAGGTGTTTTTCACAAGATCATTACACTATAGACATTATCTTGACCTCAACATTCGCCTTCCTAGTTTCATGCTTAATCTGGGAGTTACACAAGGTTTGCAGAAAGTAGTCACAGACTCTTCCTTGATCCCGATATTTGTATTGACACAAATCATGTAAGCACATCTCACAACGTGCCACACAGCTCTGCTCTGTGCTGCCTGCAGCCTAGAGAAGACCACATGGCATAGCCTTACCTTCACAGCTCCATTTGGCCTGCGTCCTGCAGAGAAGCCATGTGCCACACAGTCCTGCTCTGTGCTGCCTGCAGCCTAGAGAAGACCACATGGCATAGCCTTACCTTCACAGCTCCATTTGGCCTGCGTCCTGCAGAGAAGCCATGTGCCACACAGTCCTGCTCTGTGCTGCCTGCAGCCTAGAGAAGACCACATGGCATAGCCTTACCTTCACAGCTCCATTTGGCCTGCGTCCTGCAGAGAAGCCATGTGCCACACAGTCCTGCTCTGTGCTGCCTGCAGCCTAGAGAAGACCACATGGCATAGCCTTACCTTCACAGCTCCATTTGGCCTGCGTCCTGCAGAGAAGCCATGTGCCACACAGTCCTGCTCTGTGCTGCCTGCAGCCTAGAGAAGACCACATGGCATAGCCTTACCTTCACAGCTCCATTTGGCCTGCGTCCTGCAGAGAAGCCATGTGCCACACAGTCCTGCTCTGTGCTGCCTGCAGCCTAGAGAAGACCACATGGCATAGCCTTACCTTCACAGCTCCATTTGGCCTGCGTCCTGCAGAGAAGCCATGTGCCACACAGTCCTGCTCTGTGCTGCCTGCAGCCTAGAGAAGACCACAAGGCATAGCCCTGCTTCACCACTCTGCTCAGCCTCCATCTCGCAGACAAGCCATGTGACATGTAGTTTTGCTTCACACTGCCCACAGCCTAGAGCAGACCCCATCACAGGGCCCTGCTTCATCTCTCCACTCAGCCTGCATCCCACCCTGCTCCCATGCCACTGCCAAGAAACTTCAAACTTGTCCTGTGACAAAGCCACAGTTTTCAAGCCAGGAAAATGGCAATATCCCTCCTCTTAGATTTATAATTTTTCCCCTCACTGCTTTTCCTTCCCATTTTCCCTCTGCTCTAGTCCAATCTAATAAACCCAGCTCATCAGCTGCTTGGCTTTGTTTCACCTTTATTTACTCCAAGGAAATTATTTGAACCTTAGCATGACCACACCCCCTGATGACCAGAGTTGGTAAGGGGATAATGGGGTTGTGACACTTGCTAATCAGTGAGATAGTAAAAAAAACTAGCTAGCCAGCCTTATTTTGCTAGCCAGTCTTTAATTTTCCTAGGGTTGGCTAAGACTACCTCATGGTCAGAGAGTACAGCTGAGCCTAACCTATTCATAGGAGTCTTTTATATAGTTGAATATTCTGAAATGTGCACCCAGTCATAATTTTTTTCCCTCTTTTTAATGCTTAATAAAATGGATTCGTTCATGTTTCCATATAGGTTATGTTTTTTTCTTAAAGCTTTGAATGGGTTAAGAGCTGGATAATTTATTAACTTTTTTTTTTCTTTTTTTATTTTTTTTTTTAAGATTTTGTTCTTTGTCTCTTAAAAAAAAAACTTTTTAATCTTTGTGAGTTTCTCTGGCTTCTTTCTTAGCAGAAGATGTCAGTATGTCTGCTGAGAAATCACTAATACTGAGAACATCACATAACTTTCCAATTTTTGCATACATGTTTTGTTATTCAACTCATATTTTGTCTCTAGTTCACAGCAAACACCTTGCCTGCAGCCTAGTCAGTTTTTCCTCATGGGTTATTTGTCATCCTTCTTAAATATCACGGTTTGTATTCAGCTTCATGAAATATCTCTGTGTTTTTTGGGGGTACTTCTCCAAGTTATCAAGATCACTTCAAATTGGATCCCTTTTTTTAATGGTATTGGAGGTTCTTTTTGCCTTTTATGTCATCTGTGAATTTGGGAAGAAAATTGTCCCATCATCCTAAACGTTAGTGCTGGTGTTGCATGTTACCAAGTCCAGAAGGGAGTCTCTTGTGCCCCTCCTTGATATGTCCTCTAGTTTGACAGAATCCCATAATCACTCTTTGACTGCAGCTTTGGGCAGTGATGCACTCACCTCATAATAATTTTATGGATTATGATCCATGTATAACTGTGATTGAGACATTGCTCATGGTCTTAACTTTGACATGAAAAGTCTCAAGACTGGCATTTTCATTCTTCTTTATCCCCACTTGTGATAGTACTATTAGCCCAAATACAGGTTTGTGTGTAAGCTGTTCATCCTAACCTAAGCAAATTTGCTTTCAATAAAACCTAAATTCATATTTCTCTGGATTTAGGATGCTGACTTTACAAAAATTCTGACATCTGTACACTTGTGGATGGCAAATAATATTTATTCCATTTTATCTAGCTATGTTTCTCTGTAGTATTTCTTCATCAGAGGAAAAACTTAAAATTCCTTAATAACATAACTAAAAGAAGACTAAAGACTAAACTAACATAACTAAAGAAGAAATTGAAATGCTACTGCATGATATTTCTGAGGCTGATAATAAAGGAATGCTGATAAGGAAAACACATTTAGTTTAAATCGCTTTGATGGTTCAAACACCCGAGGACAGATTTTCCACATCAGCAAAGCACAGCAGATCCTTCAAGAATGTGATGACTTTGGCAGAACTCAGGGGCAACAGGTGACCAAGTTCTGGGAAAGGCTTTCCTACATGCCAAGGCAGCTGCTTCCAGTTCTCACTCTCCTTTCCTGCTGTGTATGACTCCTCCATAAGGGATGGTCTCAGCATGGTGGTTTCACTTCACTGGGATAGGGGCAGGCACAGAATTCATCTTCAAATTTCCTTGGCAGAGCAGAGCAAAACACGTGGCCAAGCACAGCCCTGCACTTGCATTTAACTTCCTGGCTTGGAAAGCTGTGAAAGGAGTGGCAAATAGTTAAATGCAGTCTTTAAATACTTCAGATTGGTGGAGCAAGTAATTTGCCATTACTCCTGGTGTGTGTGGCCAACACTTGTCATCCGGCCACAGCAGTGTAGCTGAGAGAGCCTTGCCATGAATTAGCTGTAACTGACTGCAAGGTCAGGGTGGAGGAGGCCTTGTGTAACCTGTACTAAGTGGGAGGTGTCCCTGCCTATGGCAGGGGGTTAGAAATAGGTGATCCTTGAGGTCCCTTCCAACCTTATTATTCTATGATTCTATGATTCTATGTGTGCTGGTTTAAGGCTAATTGGAATATTTTAATAGAGAAAATTATATTACAGGCTGTGAAAGGAAAACAATGGTGATGTCTACTTCACTCATAGGCTTGCTGACAGAGATAAAACTAAGAACATAAACATTAGATAAGACAGTCGGGCTTGTGGCACTCTCTGGGGCACAGTGTCTGGGGCTGTCCTGCAACTTCTGGCTTCTTCTCTCCAACAAATTAATTTCACTAATCACTTTTCTTCTAACTCCTCCTCTGGCCGATCCTCAAAACCTTGGGGTAAGGTATAGGGGTGGGGAGAAGGTGGAAGGGTGGTTGGGAGCCCCTCCTGGGGTCTCTGATTTCTGGGAGGGGTGTTGTGTTTCTGTATTACCTTTACCTTGTATATTTCTGTAACTATTCCTGTATATAGTGTATATATCTGCTTGTACATTGTGCTGAGCTGTAAATAGAGCTTCATCTAAACTTCCAGCCGGCTGAGTTTTAGCCTGGGTCGTTTTACAAAGTGTGGGGGGGCGGGGAACTCCCTAACCCACATCTCTCTGACTGCAAATGATAACTACCTTCTCAGCAGGACCGTCCATGCCAATGGTTTCTCTTGAGGACAGAGCCCATGGATGAGTATCTCCCACACACTTAACTTCTTTCACTTAGTGTACATATCTGAGCTAATGTCATATGGCATAGAATACCCCTTTGGCCAGTCTGGGTCAGCTGGCTTGGCTGTGTCCCTTCCCAAGATCTTGCCCACCCCTCAGCATATTCTTGGGGCAGGGAAATGGAAAAGTACAGCCTGGGTGCTCCTTCAGCAGTGGCCAAAACACTGCTGTGTTATCAACACCCAGCTACAGCACTGCAAAACACAGCACTAGAAAGATGTTCTGAGGAGACTTAACTCCAGCTCAGCAAAACCCAAGACACAAACCTATAAAGATAACAGGGGGAAAAAAAATACAATATTGCAGAAATGTTTAGGGACATTTTCTGCAAGGTGACAAGAAGCTACTCAGGGAAATCATTAGCCTGGCAGTAACCTCTTTCATTTCAGTTTACTGGTTGCACACTGATGGAATAGGTTAGCAAACTGATGAACAACAGAAAACCAGTAAGCATTGATGATATTTGTCCAGATTTCCTGGAAGCACACAGGAATTCTGGTGACTCTGTTGCAGAGAAAAATGAGTTTGTACTGGAAAAATGAAGCAGTGTTCCAGCATGTGCAACTGTTTGCTTCTGACTCCAGAACACACAAATGAACTAAATGTTCATTATAAAAAGAATAACAAAAAAACCCCAAACTAAACAACCCAACCAGACACACCAAAAAAAAAAAAAAAAAGGAAATTAGAATCTTCTAAATGAGGATTTCCAAAAGAATATTTTAAAGATAATTATGTGTCTTTTTTATTTTGAGTGCAGTGTAATTGCTCTGCTAATAACTAGGTGTATGCTCTGTTGCTCTCCTAATAACTGAATATCTAAGCAAGGGCAACAAGCTTCATTACTCTTTGAAGTAATTCCTAAAATAACTCTTAAAAAGTCTTTCTGGGAATACAAAACAAGGAACACAATGGTGCAATTTAATTAACAGACATTTCACTGAAGCTCCAATAAGATGATCTGTAAGATCTCACTCAGAGGCTTTTAGCAATGACACTGCTCTGTTTTGACTGGGATGATGCTAATAAATAAATTCCACTCGCTGGGTAAGGAACTGGCTGGATGGTGGCACACAGAGAGTGGTGATCAAGGGCACAATGTCTGCTTGGAGACCAGTGACAAGTGGCTCCCTCAGGGGTCAGTGCTGGCACCAGTGCTGTTTAACATCTTTGTCAGTGCCATGGGCAGAGGA
>WBNM01025675.1:106325-124491 GCA_013399055.1 Ramphastos sulfuratus | reverse complement strand
GATACTGTGATACTGTAATTGCATGTACTTCAGGACATGACAGGAAAGAGGCTTAGCTATTATGAGGACTAGTGATTTATAAAGGCTGCCAGGGAACATTTATGTTACGATTTTATCAAAGTTGTACTAAGTTCATGCAGCAAAGGTTGTTACATAACAAGAAAGAAAAATTAGCCATAAAAGTTATGTACCACAGCCCACTCTAAAAGCTCTGAAGAGGTTAAAAAGAATATATGCCAGGAATGGTCTATGTATAAGAATATCCAGTCCCGCGAGAGAGTAGTCACGAACTATGTGACCTCTGAGCTCCTTCCAGCCACATATGCAATTTCCACATGAAAGAGGTTATTACTCACTCAGTTCCATCCTCTGAATACCAAACCAAGAGAAAATTCTTGGTTAAGCATGCATGCCTCTGCAGGACTTAGGGCATAAAAAGAACAAAATTACTTTTGTGGGGACTTCTGGTACTGTTTTGGAAATAAAGGTACTTCACATCAGCTGCTCAAAACACATGATAACCGAGACACAAAATGTGTCTACACATGTATCAGTTGATTTTAGGTTGTGTGCTCTAAGTTTCAAGTCAGTATTTCAAATCTGTAATCCCTACTAAGAGCTGACATTGTAAAACAACAAAAAAGGAAAACTAAAACACCAGGCACCATAACTCTAATGTTAAAGTAAAAGCCACATTAGAATTTAAAGGCTAAAAAGGTCCTGGTTGCATCCAATTTATGTTAATGAACTCTGTTCTCAAAATAAATTCCTCTGCACAGCCTCCAGTCTCCATGTGCAAGGTTATAAGCATTGCATTCCTTTGAGAAGCTCTTGCTGGTCTAGTTGTGCTCCTCTAGTGGCCTGGTACCCTGGAACCACTGGAGGTTTCTGTAGAGAGAGGAGAGTGTGCAACGTGACAGTGCTGAGGACAGCCATCCACTGCTGGGACTGTCTAAGTTCTGCAATGATTACACCTTAGTGTCAGCAAAAGTCTGGCTCCCCTTTCCTTATGGGGAATGGTCTTGCTTTAACAAAAGCAAATGACCTACAAGCTCTGAAGGACGGAGAGCTCCTCCTGGGCACCTCCAATGACTGAACTACATGGGAATGGAATGAGTATCAGGAGAGAGAATAGCTACAGCTACTGCAATATTTTCTTTGAAGAACTTCCAAAAACCACATAAGAAAAATAACAGAAAGCTGCCTTTTTTGGTTTTTTGGTTTTTTTTTTTAATGGGAACAATCAAAGTAAAAGCAGGTCTGGACTTCACTACATAGCTTTTGGTCAGAGGTGCTACATGAATACACCTGCTTGAGGCATCATTTTAGCCATACTCAAAGAAAAAAAACAAACAAAACAAAACAACCAACAAACTAGAAACCAACCAACCAATCAACACCTAACACCACTAAACAAAAATCCACCTACAGCCAAAACTCCAGTCTTTACCACCTCAGTAAGAAGATTCAAATGCCCACATAGCCTTGCTGCCAGAGGAAGAAACAGAAGAAACTAGACAGAAATGGAGAACCCTATAAGATGTGCCTTTCCTTTCTGCCCAATGCCCTCTTAGCATGCACAGCAGCATCCAGCATAGCCCTCACATAAGATTGCCTCAAGTTGGTAGTCAAGACACAATTTTAGCTACACTTTGGTCTCCTGTCTTTGCCTGTATATCCAGTGCAAGTCTGACTAACTCTAGTTCCACCACTGCTTATTCCATCCCTCCCTGGGAAAATGTATTCCCCACTATTTGAGAACAGCTTACTCTGGAATGAAAGATTTCCCTTATAAACACTGTAATGGTAAGATTAAAGTCCCAGAAAAATATCTTTTGGATCCTTAGGAAGTCACAATACACTGCAATGGAAGGCACTGCTGGTTTGATCGTATCTGAAAACTTGGTATGAAGTAAAACTCAATTGAGCAGTAAAATTTGCTGGCTAAAGTTTGAGAGAAAATTTCTGGTATCAACGTTTCTGCTAAAAAAAGAAATCCCAAACAAATGACAAAACAGAGCAAATAAAACCACATGTGAAAAATACTGGGGCAAAAAATTCTTTGTGATTCTTGATAGCGATTTTGCAAGCATCATAAAGATGTGCTATGCAAAAATGCACAGCAGTGCTCGGATGAACAGAAAATAACCAACAGAAAACATCAAGTCCTGTGTCTTGATCCAGCTTATTCACATAAATAAAACATTTGTGACATTCATAGCATCTGAAGGCTAAATACACATTTTTTTCAGTATGACATAGCAAGGCTATTTTAAGAGGCTGGAATGCCATTAATTTGTGCCCCTTAGCTCAGCAATTTGTAAATGATTAGCTCTAGAGCACCAAAACAACGTAAAGCCTGTCTAAGCCCATTTCATCCAACTACCAGCATTTAATTTTAACAGGATTCCAAGATCCAGTGCCAAACCCCAGCATATACTATTTACTGTAAAACTGAAAAGGCAGCCTGGTGTGCCATGTATATCTACAGGAGAAGAAAAACACCTTTTTCTTTTTTTTTTCCTTCTTTCCTTTTTTGTTTTAGCCTGAAGTGTGGTCCTTTTAGTTTCACAAGATTTCAAACAAGTACCTATACTTGTGCTGATAAGGAAGCCCCTGAGGAGCAAGTTCAGCCTGAGATGTCACTGTCAAACCTCTTTCCTATAACGTCGATAGCAGAGGAGGGAAAGAAGAACACGATGAAGCATAATGCTCTTTAAATATCTATTTTTCTGGTTGCAATGAATTCCTGCATTTACCAGCAGTATCACACCTTAAAGAGGGGAGAGCCTTGCACTATCAGGTTCTTGTTCCTGTTTTCATGGGACCTAAGTCCTTGGCTATTTGTGGTCCACGGCAGGGGGCTGCACCAAGTGTTACCAGAATGTGGCACTTCTGTAGCTCTGGTCTCTGGGAAAGCCTCAAACTCTCAAGAGATCCTAAAACTCTCCTAACAAAATTAGAAATGAAATTATACCAGGAAATGAAATAATACNGGAGGTGTCTCTGCCTATGGCAGAGGGTTGGAACTAGATGATCCTTGAGGTCCCTTCCAACCTTACCATTCTAGGATTCTGAAAGTGGGAAGGTCCACAAAGTTTGGCTCTAGGAAAGCAGCTCTCACAACAGTGAACCACTCTGAATAGGGCAGCAGACATCACTTTGCGTTTTTTAACCCTATTAAAACAGGCCACACCTATGACTTCTCTTTTCATCTTGAGCAATTAATTCGAATTCAAAGCTTTGGTTTGAAGCTTAAGGTCTTTTATTTTGTCCTGGGCTAGCCTTAAGGGAGCAGTGAAAGAAGTTTAAAACTGGTAACGTCATTCATCAGTGACTTGCTCTTAGGCACCTATGGAGTACACTTGTTTCAAGTTCTTCAAGTTTGAGAGAAAAAAAAAAGGACCTGGATTTCAAAAATTCCTTAATTAATTACTTGCTCTAACTTGACTTTAAGTGACTTGAGTCACTATGAAGAAACAATAATTAAGAAAAAAAAATCAGCATCACCTGATATTTTAAAGTAGCAGCTTTAGCAATGTTTACCACCCCCCCACTTGAAGCCACAGGCCCTTCATACTGGGCTTCAAGAAATGGGGACTAAATAAGCAGTGACCACATTGACATAATTGAGATCTGGGTAACCAGAGACTCAAGATTCACAAGTGACAGCAAATGGTCCCACTTCTGACCAGCTCTTCTCTGATAGGGGTCTCTGTCCTCACAGCAGAGAGCACAGAAGAGTGCCTCTGACCCCCTCTGCCTCCAACTAAAACATTTTAATCAGATATTTTTCCTTCACATACATATGAGAATTATTTATGTAATAATTCCACAAATCTTCCTTATTCAGAAGGACAAAGAAGCCCAAGGAATATGTTGAGAAATTTTGAGAAAGGATGATCTAGACTCCTCCACCACATTTAAGCAAAGAAGTAAAATGTAAGCATCCAATTCTTAATTAAAAAAAAATCTAAAAACTAGTTTTCATTTTGAGGAGTTATCCAGAAGTTTCATAAGTTCCTGTCCACCTAAAAGAAACATTCATGAGGGAGGCATTGCACTGAAGCGGTAAAACACAACCTAAATCCCTTTCATCACCTTAGAAAAGATATTTCAAACTTCTTTTCCCTGGAGACTGTTTTAATCACTGGAAATATCTTCCTTCGGTTTTGTGCTTAAACAAAAAGTTGAAGTACACAAGCTGCTGTAGCAGCTCTGAGTTGAGATGTTCCTGCTCACTTCAGCTGGGCAGTTTCCTAACTCAGATGGGAGCCACTAAAGCAATCAGTTCCTTTAACATCTGATGCAAATTACTTGATATGAATGCTCACATCCACTGGCACACTACAGATGGAAATTAGCAAAAAGCAGCAATATGGTAATTCAGCATGATGCTGAACTTAGTACAAACATCAGGAAAGGAAGTCAGCAAGAGGCAGGAAGCAAGACACATCCTGGGACTGTAGCATGAGCTGCAGCAGCAGATCCACATTACCATCTTCAAAATGAAAACCCTGCTCCACAGACTGTGGTTTGATCTGAACAAAGACTCTACCCACTCCTAAAAAAAAACCAACAAACCAACAAAAAATATCTACAGAAAAGCTCCTCCAGCCAGTACACCTTAAAGTTGTTGTGGCAGACATTCAGTACTGAAGGCCTTGAACCTTCAACCCCCCCACGAATTTCATCTCTGCATAGTTAAATATTAGTAATTGAAAAGTACACAAAGTGATTTTACTAAGGCAGTAATTACAACTTCATTTCAGTTTAGCAGCTGATTTTTAGTTGGCATTAAACTAACAGGAGCTTAAAAGGCCTATTGCACACAGGTAGGATTCTGATTAACCTTGAGCATTACTAGCTGGCAATTTGACTATGGCCCTTAGACTTCAAAGGCTGCTTTCATAAGAAAGCAGGACAAAGGCAGAAAGGTCTTTATCATCTTTTAAGGTAAATAAGATAGACAAATTCACTACTTACTAGAAAGCTGATGTAAGGAAAAGACTGAACTTTGCATGAGCTTAATCAGTGTTTTAGGAACCCTAAATTACCCAAGTTTTGTTTTTTGTTGTTTTGGGTTTTTTTTCCCCTCTCATTAGAAGATGACAGCAATTCAAAAGTACAGCAGCAAGTGGTCCGGTAGCACAAAAAGACCCAGATAAAAAGTTTCTGCTACTTTGCTATCAGCAGATGGTTGAGAGAACACATCAGACTGCAGTGGAACACATGGCAAAGTGTTTCCTGACACCTGAAGTGAACAATTTGCAGCCTCCCGCTCTGGGTACACAGAGCTCAAACTCGATTAATTTTCAACCACTCAGCCTTAACGATTCTTAAGACCCTAGTCAGGGCTATACAGACAGGCAAAACTGACAATCCCTACTGTTAGAGGAACTGCCTGTTAAGGTCTAATCACTAAATATGCACACTGTGGTAATTAGGCCATGTAGAAACATAAAGATCCCCCACTTACCAGAATTCACTGATGAAAACCCAACAAGGATATACAGCTTAAAATTGACAGAGTGTGAAATGAAAAATACAAACCTTTAAGTGGAAAGCTGCCTCATGTAATTTTCACAATTACCATTTAATTTATGAAGCAGATCAAAGAAGTGCATCATTTACATTCTCAAACATTAAGTTTTAAAGATCAAAGCCTTCCAACATTTCCAGACTGCATGTATGTGAGCAACGTGGTTCAAGTAATGAATCTACGCAGAGGGAGAACATGAGCTGCTCCTTTGCGCCACACAGCAGTTTCCCCATGGTCTGAGACTGTAACAAATGGCATCTGCAACAGGCATCAGCAACAAGCACCCACGGACACTACAGAAATAGAAGCAAGGGGCTTCAAGGTATAAAATAGCATTAGATCCATCTTCTGATTGCTACAGAATTCTCTCCCTGAAACCAAGCGCTGCTTCAAAGATGTTTTTTTCACAGCTCCAGCCTGACAGTGATGATTTAACAGCACTTATACCATACTCAAGAGGTCATTAAAGACTCTACTTCAGTGTAGTGTTTAAACAAAAATTCATGACAATGCCGTGGCTCCATTATGCCAAAAAGTTAAATACAGAGAAGTGCACTAAGTAAATACTCCAAAACATGTCAGTTTCATTTTGCAGAGAGAGGAAATATCAGCAGCAGAAATGATGTTTTAATGACCGCTGAGAATTGCAGCAACAGACCCTGGTCAAGTTTAGTGTAAAGTCGAAAGTGTCCCGGCACTTCTATCCAGGAAGCAATCTAATTTTTAGTTCACACTGCAGACTATTTCTGAGCACCTCTCAAAAAAACACAGCTTAGAATTCTCTTAAAAAGCTGAGGAACGTGGCAATGTTACATGTTTAATGCACAGTTATATTCAGTACCCAACAGCCAGGGTTTCAAAAACATTCAGTCCCCAGATCCTTCCTTATTGTGTGCTAAGACCCTCAATGCACCACGCTGCCCAGAGTAGTCCCAAACACAGGATGCACTTTTGTCTGCACCCTCATGTTATTTCCTTTCCAAATTACAGGATTAAAACTTTTAAAAAGCAGATGGGAGAGGATCTATAATGCTAAATTTTACACGGAGATTTTAAATATTTTATTACTGTATTAGGTATCTAATACAGGAAAAGAAGAGGGCACATGAAATCCAAATATCAACCTCTCCACAGGAAAGGATTTAAAGCAGCTTTCTCAAGGGAACCTTCTCCAACAGATACTCCTCATAGTAAGGATGTTACAGTCTCTAACTACGGAGCTCCTCTAGAAGGACAGGCAGTCGTTCTACTTCACAGCAGTTGAGGAACTTACATACTATTAGCACTCTGAGAAACAGTCTTCCTGACAGACAAAAGTAGTTGCAGAGAAGCAAGTTCCATACCAAATGAAAAGACAAGTAATATCCAGGCCCTTCAAATAAAAGCAAGCAATGAGCTGTGTCTGGCTACAATTAACTCCTAGCAGTCTGATCTCAAAGGATGTTTGTGTTGAGTAAGACAGTAGAATATGTGAGTATTCCTGTCAGGTCTAAAACGACTCACACTGATTTCTGTATGACAGCAGCCACACTGCTTTCAGTTCCCACTCCACTTCAGGCAGGTAGACACAATCAAAGCACTTACAGGTCTTAATCTGCGTCCATGCCAAAACAAAAAAAAAAAACAACATAACAAACCCACCACTACATGCAATCTAAGCTACATTATATCCCTTGGTGGATGAAAAACTTGTTTTACATCACATCTACCTCTAGCAGTCTGTAGAGTTCCTTCCCAAAGGGAAATAAATATATATCCCCTAGCTCAAGAAAAAGCAAAGGCACAGACATTTCTTTAGTTGAGTGGAGAGGCATGTGCTAAGGTTGGGATGAGAAGGATCCAAAGATGCACGTCTCTCCTGCATATCCTCCCCCCAGAGCAATGTCTGTTAGACAGAGCCTGCACTAGGTTCATCTGTTTCCAAACTATGCAATAGTGGAAGACTCTCATAATGCAAGATGTGGCAAAGCTACAGCCACGGTACAGTTGGCTTAGGGATAACACTGAGGAAATTAAAAAACACACAACCTGAACCAAAAACACCACCACACAACAAAAAGCAACCAAACAACAACAACAAAACAACCCCACCAACAACCAACTAAGGTGAGGAAGACTGGCATACCTTTAAAAACAGCTGAGACACACCAATATCCTTTCCATATTTCCCTCCCCAGTACCTGAAAGGTAGTGTGACATTAGAGATGTCTTCTGCTGCCTGAGACACTCTGCTCTATGCCACCTCCTGGGCTGATGGCAGGGGAAAGAAAACAATCAGATGAGTCACTGCTGGAAATCTGCAGGGCTGGATTGCATCTAACCCATCTACACACCAGACACAGGAAACCAAATTACTGCCAGCCTCCCAGCCACAGCTGCTTAGATGCTGGGAAACACTGCTCCAAACTTACACTTTATTACCCTGACCAGCAGATATGATTCTTTCGAGACACTTAACCTGTATGCAAAGACCAAACCTCGTTGCTGAAAGGTACACATGTAGTATTCTGTGTTCTCACCAAATTTGCCATTATATTGAAAGGCAGAAATTATTTAACAGCGTTATTCTTTTCAACTATGGCATATCCAAGGAAGCTTAGGGAAAGAGCATTCACCTTTTTATTGTAATTTTCCAGTTTTCACAAGGGAAGATCAAACATTCCACTGGGAAATGCAATGTCACAGTATTTTTAATGTGGCTACTAAAATCATGTGGCTGGGAGGTAAGAAAGGGAAGAGGGGGAAAAAAGGAGGCACAGGTAGACAAACAGATGCATTTCTCAGCCAGGTTTGGCAGTAACACGGTCAATAAAGTTGAGGAGATACTGATTTTACAAACACAAAAGTGAAAATTTTAGAAGTAGGTGTAATAAGGCATTCAGAAAATTAGAAGCATTTTAGACTGTATTCCTCCAATCTTTCAAACGACTGAAATGAAAAACAAATGCAAACCACCACCACCCCCAGATTTAAGAAGCCAGCACATTCTAAAAATAAGTTCATAATTAAAATACTTACAAAAGAAGAAATTCACTCCAGTAAGAAGGAAAAAGTTATTTACAAATAACATTAGGTGCATATTTTCTCCTCTCCCCTTTCCAAATTTCTCTCCTCTGTCATTTCTCCACAGCTCCCAACCCCATCCACTGACACCTCCCACACAGAACTTCCTGGAGTCATTAACAATGAGATTACAGCCCATGTCTGAAAGACCTACCCCAACAGAGCACTTTTGGATTATCAGATGCAAGAACAGCAGGTCATTAGTGAGCAACCCAGTCTGTGCATCTTAATGGGAATTTGTCTTTGAAAACAAAAAACAGTCAGCAGGTAAGAGTTGTGAGGCAATACCCTCCTGAATAACCATCGAGGCAATGCTTATTACATCAGGGCTTTCTTCTCTCCACAGCATCAGGCAAATGCCTGTGAAAGAGATCCCCATCTGTACCTGGAGCTCATGCCTTCATCCTCACCACGTTTTCATCCAGTCCAAGTAAAAGCAACTCCACACAATCTTCTTACTGAATGCCAGGAGCTAGCAATGAGGACACCCATCTGATATTTAGAAAAACCCCTTTATATCTATAAAAACATATATACATACACACACACACAAAGGGAGACCTTTGCGATAGTTACGACAGTTGATGTCGCACTGCTTCAACCCCTTCTATTTGCAGGAGACCCTGCCATCAGAAGGCTGGCCCTTTTTTCCCCCTCAAGATTACATGTTCATGTGCTAACAAAAAGGCACACTTGATTGTTGGCACTGCTCAGGCAAAACGGAGGAGGATGACACAGGGAAGATGACAGGCTTTTCCTAGGCTGGAAAAGCAGCAATGATTTGGCCTACACTTCACCTAACCTGAAAGGAAGAAGCATCTCAAGGCAGTGAGTAGCTGTTCCTACAACCCCACACACACACATCCCTGTAGTGTCAAGCCTGGATCTTCATTCTTCTTCCTCTTCTGCACAGTCACTTGGACACTCAGCTTCATTTGCTTCCGTACTCTATCACACTGGGCTTTACTAGCTGACACAGATGGAGAGTCTTAGGTCAAGCTCCACAAACTACACAGATTCTTCAAATTCCTTCCTGAAGTAAAAAATAATAAATAAATAATAGTTGGGCCAATAAAGTACTTCCAGGAAAGAATTTACAAGTAACACTGGAAAACAGATCTGGGATTGGTTTGCCTCCCTGAAGAGCAGCTGATGACGTCTGCAGAACTGCTGGGCTGGAAGGCCCAGTACCACTGAGGGACCATCTCCCAAACAATGACACTGCCAGAAAGACACAAGGGCTACTTCTGCCACACAGCAAGTCAGCATATAAGCATATCAAACACTTTGGCCAAGAAGCTCCTGGAAAAATTTCTAGTTAAAACAACTCCAACTGTGTTTTTCAGCCTCATGAAATTCACTCTGAAGGCGGCATTCATGGCTAGAAGCCAGCCTCCCTAATTCAGGTGTCTAGCTTACACCTTGACTCCAGGCAGCTAGCAAACGGTTCCCAAGGCATGCACCAGAGAGAATCAAGCAATGAGCAGAAGCAGATGACTTAAGAAGCCCCCAAGGAAAGAGATGGCTTGGTTAAATGTGGGTGTCTGCATCTCCATCCCAGCAGCTCAGCTGCAGCCCAGGAGTGAGCTGTCAGCAAAAGGCCTGCTATGCCAACACTCCTTCTTCCCAGGCACCAGCACTCAACTCCCAGGAGCCAAACGAATACCAGATACTACAGAACAGGCCAAGTTTCCATCATCAGATGAACTCCAAACCAAATCACCAATGGGTCAGACAAACCTCTGCCACACAAAGAGATAGAAGCACAAGCCAGGCATAGGAGTTTCAATGACAGGTTGCTGGGATAACATCCCAGCACTGACAGAACCGCATCATTGTGACCTACCCTAGAACAGCTTGGTCCAGCCAATACTTCTTACTGTCTATGCCAGATGAATCACTTCCAATCCAGATATTCCTTCAAAGCTATGTTAAATGATAATGATTTTGACTTTTTCTGTAATAGCTATTTCCCAAAGTTAGCATACAGAGTTTATTTTCAAGCGGTAACGACTGAAAGCTGAATCACATCCAGTAACAAGTTCGTACTCTCACAAGAGCTGGTGCTAAACAAAAGTGCCAACACACCCAAAAAACAAGTCTCATAATCCCTTCTAAAATCATCCCAGATGTTTTGTATCACAAATGCAGAACACTGCTGAAATTCAATTCCTCTATTCACTGCAACACAAGTGGAAGTTTCACAGCTAACTATCCAACTGGCAGCTAGCATGATGCATGCATCTTCCTTTTCACTGTAAAATTAAAAAGATTAGCACTATTCATGAATGCTAAATTTAAAACTGCTTGCAGAAGCTCACAGGGTAAGGAACCAAAGGACATCTTTTAAAGTAGCTTGTTCACCACAGTCCTTCAAATTTAGGTTTTTACTTAGATTGACAGCATTCACATAGGTGTAAAAAAACAAAACAAAAAGCACCAAACCCAAAACACTCCTCCTAAGATAAATGGGATAATCAGTTAGGTGTGTCAAGCACACCTCAGACTAGAAGCATTCCTAGTACACTGGCTCAGAGCATGTGCTGTTTTTCACTGAATTTCTGAAGCTGGTAAACACATTAAAAAAAAAAAAAAAAAAAGGTAGTTAAGAGTTATGTCACTCTAAACCCCCCCACCTCCTCCAGGAGAGGATAAAGGAACTTTAAAGAAGAAGGGTGCTAGGCAGAAAAAAAAAAGCTGGAATGTATCTGGCTCTCATAACACAATAAAACTCAAGTGTTTTCCAAAGCTCAGTAAGGTCATCCTCCAATGTAACACACCCAAACACTCATTAAAAACAAGAATGTTGACAAGAACAGAAAGCAGTGACAAAGAAAAGGTGCTAAAAGGGAGTCCACAGTAATGAGAGGATAGGAAGTAAACATGGAAATCATCAACTTGTCTCTTCCCCAAACTATGGGCAGAAAAAAAGTGTATGACTTCAAACTACAGAAGAATGAGGACACGGGTCAAGAAACAAATGAACAACAAGACAGGACAAAGAACAAAAGTAACACCATGAGTAATTAAAGTTAGCATCCACAAAATACAGAAGAATATAACAGTCTGGTCAGAATTGCCTGTAGATCCCCTCTAGATGCAACGCATTTCCCCAGTATGGAAGACATGCCCAAGTGCCTGCAGATGCTGCTTTTATGTGACATTCTAAAACAAAACTCAAAACTACAAAGAGAAAGCATTCAGAAAGAGTACTGCACTGTGAACTCAACTCCAAGCTATGCATGCCCAACACACAGGACTTCATGGAGACAGAATTCAAGTATCTCTGAAAAGTTAGAGAAATAGGAAGGACATGGAAGTGTTGGAGCAGGTCCAGAGGAGGCCACCAAGATGCTCAGAGGGCTGCAGCAGCTCTGCTATGAGGACAGGTTGAGAGAGTTGGGGCTCTGCAGCCTACAGAAGAGAAGGCTTCCAGGAGACCTTAGAGTAGTCTTCCAGGATCTGAAGGGAGCTACAGGAAGGCTGAGGAGGGACTATTGAGAAGGTCTTGCAATGCCAGGACAAGGGGCAATGGGTTTGAACTGGCAGAGGGGAGATTTAGACTGGATGTTAGGAGGAAGTTTGCAGTGAGAGTGGTGAGACACTGGCACAGGTTGCCCAGGGAGGTTGTGGATGCTCCCTCCCTGGAGGTGTTCAAGGCCAGGTTGGAGGAGGCCTTGAGTGACCTGTCCTAGTGGGAAGTGTCCCTGCCTATGGCAGAGAGTTGGAACTAGGTGATCCTTGAGGTCCCTTCCAACCTTCGCGTTCTATGATTCTGCTGTCACCTTATCACCCTAAACCACTATTGGCAGCCCTGCTAGATGACATTACGCCACGGCACTTTCATCGTTTGCAGAGAGCAGAAAACATTAGTTGTAGGGTTTACATTCCCGCAGTATTGACTTGACAGCATGTGTATATTTATGTACCCATTCATATTTATCCATTAATTGGATACATTTAAGTTTACTCTGTGCAATGGCTTGCTGTCAAGAGCCTGCACACACTAATGAAATATTGATGGCCCACCTCAAGGAGGATTAAATACATGCCTCAAGCAGCTGCCAGCCAGGCCGCCAGCAGCCACGCTGTAAGCAGCTCTGCAGAATCAGCCCACCCAGGTTTTAAGACTTGACAGAATTACTCAGTATTGGACACGGTTTAAGCAATACAATATAGAGATTTTTTCATTCACACATTTTTCATTCTGACACCGTCTAGGACATGGACTGGCTCTACACGCGGTATCCAGAAATAACTTACCCAGAACTGAGAAAAATCTTTTCATAATGATTAACTCAGCTGGAATAAAGGCACCTACAAGAGGCTCTGAACGGTAAGATGGATCTTCTGTCCCTACAGTTATCCCTCCCATGTGCTGTACAAGACTGTATGCATTAGATTCATGCTTGAGGGAAAAACAAAACAAAATAATCACTGAAGTAAGATCTCTATGCAAATACAGGCAAAATATCACTGACAGACCTCTTGCTGCATTCGCAGAAGCCATAAAAACATACAGCAGAAATGCAGACTTTGAACATCTTCAACAAATAGAAACATTTGGTGACCACATGTCAGAGACCACTCAGTGGATTTGATTGCTGCACTGTCAGTCCAAAACAAAAGATTTCAGTAAGTAGTCCTGGCTCTTCAGTTTTATCCTCAAGCTGACTACTTCTACCAAGCTACTCTACAAATCCGTCTTTTAAATCTTCTGAGTAGGCAGGGGTGTGTGGGTGCATGTCTGTACACACAGCTAAAAACTAAAAGCCTCTAAATTTTCCACCACCCAAAAACATAACAGATATCTTTAAATCACAAAAGTAAGACAGTTTTTGACTCAAAAGCACACAATTAATATAACAATAAATGAAGGTATTATCACAAACAGCGTTCAGATAAATTAGGCTGTTCCACTACCTAGTTAATGGCCATGGCAGATACTAATAGATGACAGAACAAGAGCAAATAGACTGAAATGGTGCCCAGGGGAGGTTTAGGTTGGATATTAGGAAAAAGTTATTTACTGAAAGAGTAGTCAGGCAAAGGAACAGGTTGCCCAGGAAGGTGATGGAGCCACCATCCCTACAGGCGTTCAAGAAACATGTGGACACGGCACTTCAGAACATGGTTTAATGGCCATGGTGGTCTTAGGTTGATAGCTGAACTCAATCTTAGAGGTCTTTTCCAGTCAAAACAATTCTATGATTTTATGATTCTATAGATTCCATCCAGGCACACTGGGCTCTCCTTCAGCAGCTGTCTATCAAAAATGATAAAAGTTCTTTATGTCACTACTGAAGTCCTAATGGTGAAACACCTCTCCGTGGACACTGGGCAGTGTTAGTACTTCTGTTTCACTGCAGCACCCCTGCATGAGAAAGTCTCTGGATTCCGCATCTAACTCTGAGGTTCATGAAACCAGTAGCTCTCAGAACACTTGACTTTTGACAACTCTAGATCAGTTATGAGGGGAAGAAATTCAGTTCCCAAGAGGCTCTACAACAGCTTGCCATACTAAGAGTGACTTGGTTCAACACTGGTATTTCACTGCAGGGGACTCGCCAAGGTTGCTCCACGTGCTGCCCTACAGTGCTGCTGTTTCACTCCAGCAATGCATTCAGGCACACGCTCGCTGCCCACCCTCCCTCGGACAGGATCTGTACATTTGATTACTTCACAAAACAAAACAAAAAAAAAAATCATGCTTTTTTTGCCCCTGGGCACTCTAAAGATTTACAGACTTCATGAATTGGGTTTCAAGTTGCTTTACCAAACAATTTCAAGCCATAGACATTTATCTGAAGATTATGACACAGAACAGAAACCAAAAGCTGAGACATCTTACAAGAAAACAGCTCAGATTCTTCCTTCCTCTTGGAACTCTTAGAGGGGTATGATCTCTAAAATGGTGAAGGGTGTTTTGGGGGAAAGAGACAGTCTCCCCTTCTTTCACATGGATGAACTTCTCTGTGGACTGTAGAGAGCAAAGGCAGACAGACTGCCCTCCCACATCTTGAGGCAGGAAAACAGACTGCAGTCTGGGATATTTAATAGCTAGGGGAAAAATGCTTTGGTTTGGAGGAACAGCTTTTGGCTTGCTCAAGTAATAATATGGAACCGAACACAGTAAAACAATTTTTAACCCAGCTATTTCTAGCTTTGGCAAATACAGCTCTGCCTTAAAGAAACTATTTCCAGTTTCAGTGTTTAATTCTGGTCTCGGGGCACACACCATTTGCCCAGTTGAAGTGCTAAGTAAAAGCTGAGCTGCACGTGAGTTTGATCAGCTCCACCTGTTAGAGAGTGAGCTCAGAAAGCTCCAAAAGTCCTAGAGGCAAGGAACACCTTAGAAGAGACTGAGTATGGCAAATGACTGCTCTTTACCTAAAAGAAGCAGATGTCCTGAACAGACAGCTCTCTCACAGTGACTAACCATCTCCAGCTAGAGTAACCAATACCAAGATAAGCAGTATTATCTTTCCTCCCAGCTAATCACAGCACTCAAAACACAAGAGGCTGAAGACCTACAACTTCAAGACATCTTTACATTGTAACAACTACAGATCTGCCTTGTCTATATTATCATAAACTACGTCTCAACATGAATCTGAATTAAAGAATAAAGTCTTCATTAACTAACACCAGATATCAGATGCATTTTTTTTTTTTTGCTGTTATTACTCTTATTATGAGTAGTTGGGGGTTTGGCTGAGTTTTTTTTATAGAAGAAATAGGATCAAACGTTTCAGCTCCCACCAGCCAGTGGCTGCCATTCAACGTGGAGTCTCCATCTGGGAAAAGGAAGGTCCTGACCTTGATGCAATTTTCTCTCACCAAAAGTTTAAAGAAGAAATTGGGTGATTTTTTTTTTCTGTTATTATTTTTGGGGTGGCTTTTACACACACTCCGCCCCCAAGGTCTGACAAACACAGCTGCTCCTTTCTGTTACAAACAGCCCTCATCTTTGAAGTTTGAGCTTAGGCCTTCCAAGCTTTCTTAAAACCTGAGTCCTAAAAACTCTGTATTGAAATACATGAATACGTTAACTCAAATTTCATTAGTGAGGGGTAATAGTTACAGTTTACATAGAGCCTTTTGCTTGTTCTTTTAAATATATAGTAGCTAGTGTTTATATGCTTTCATCTTCCTCTAATGTTAGGGGGAATTTGGCACACTAAACCTTACCAAAACATAAGAACTTCAAATCCATAAATATTTGGAAATCTGCCTCATCTTCAAAACTAATTGCTTAATCATTTGGACTCACCAAGCCTCAATCACGTATACAACACTGCATTTCACCAGGACTCACAAAGCCTTGGGACGCATCTCATTCCTCATTAAAAATATCTTTTCTCATAGAAGAACAGAAATGGTTTGTCTCAGCTTTTTAATCCATCTGGATTGAAAGAGCAGAGGAACACAAGGGCCTCCCTGAAACACAAGCCTCTGTCAATAGCAAAATAAATGTTTACGTTTTCCTTCAAAGTTATGGAATCTTTTGCATCCTGTTTATCAATACCTTCACGTTTTTAAGTTACTTGATTTACAATAAAACATTTCTTAATTTAAAAGTTATTTTAAAACGAGAACAGCTTTCACATAGCAGAAACAATGTATAGCCACACAAATGAGGTGCAAGAGGGAGGAAGCTGAACAGATGTTCTTTGCACTACACAAACAGAACACACTTTACAGTCCCATCGCTTTGCTGGAGCTCCCACGTGCTACCGGTAAGCAAAGAGGGAACCATGAGCAGGAATGGTACAACCAGCCAGCAGCAAATACAAAATACTAATAACCGAAACAAATCCCCAAACCCTTAAAATAGAATTTTTGAAAGACGAGATTTCATCACCTTGATCATTTGAAGCAAACTTCTCCAGTGTAAAGGAAGCAACGCAGGAAACGTATACAGAAGAGAAGAATGCTTTAATTACTTAAGCTCTTACACTACTGACACTTGGGAAAGCTAGAACTGCTTTAATTACCTATGTTCATTGATAAGTTACGAAACTGACACTTGTGGAAGTCATTGGCAATACCTTTGCCTACAATGCTCTCGGTTCTAAGCTCTCAATAGATTTTAAGCACTGGATGTCATCGTTTTACAGAAGAAACAAAGAAACCTGGACTAGGATCTTGACAAGCTTAAAAAGATGGGGATTAAAAACCAACATCCTTCTTTGAATATTGACTCATTTGAAAGCTACTGGCACAGCATTCCTAACAACAGAAGTTTCATCTCGAGTGAAGGGGTGCAAAGAAGTAAACTTAATACGTTAAATTACATATAAACCACCACACAAAACCCTTCTCTAAAGGCAGGCAGTGCCTCGAAGTGAGGCTGTTCAGCATCTCCCAACACTTCGTGACACACCTTCCGTACGAGCAGCCCGGTTTAGCCAGCCGCACGCTAGCCCGGCTGTGCACACACACAGAGGCTCAGGTACGCTACGAGCTGCCTCCTTTCCCCCATTCATTATCATCACGTACAGCACCAACGCGACTCTGAGCAACGACACAGAAGCACAGATATTGACGTCAAGCGTTGTGTGCAGTCAGACACTCATGTTTAAAAATAGGAGAGAATAAAATTACTCTAATTTCAGGTTAATCTCCCTCCTGAACTCTTTTGAGACAGGAAGAAGAAGATTGCCTTTAATTCAGACTGTCTCAGAGCAAAAGCTAGAGAAGTAATTTACAAGACGACAAGAAGCTATAAACCTTAATGACAGGAGTGTAGCCACACCAGACTTTAATTTGGATTTTGGGGAGGGGGGCGTGGGCGATACTGCACAGACAGATCCCTGTGAGCTTTCACGATACTTGCTAAAAATAGCAGCCCACAGCTGCCAACAACAAAACAAAGTTTGGAAACTGTGTCTCTACAGCTCCTGCCCTACGACAGGGGCAGACCCACAGCAACGTCCTCCCGCCTCGGCTGCGCAGAAACCGCGTCAAGAACCTAGAGCGGTGCGAGGGTCCCGGGACAGCCCAGCCCCCCGCAGGTAAAGATGACTAGAGATTGATATACAAAACAACCCGGAGACGCCTCACCTCTACCCATCGCTGAGCTTCGGCGAACGCTGCTCGGCAGTCGCAGTCCACGTCCTCTCTCCCTTCCATAGCCATCTGTAAGCAATTGAAGAGAGGTCGTCGGCGAGCGGCCGGCCCTACGAAGGATGGCGGTACGAGGAGCAGCCACCGGCATTGGGCTGCCGCCTTTTAACGCTCCCCGAGCCGTCTCCTCCCCCTTCACCGCCTCCCCGCCGAGCTCCCCCTCCCGGGAGCTGGCTGGCGCTCGGCGACCGCAAGAATTTGAAGGAGTCGTTAGTTGCAAAGCACTACTCCCGGCCCCCGCGGGAAGGGGTCGGCCGGACGCCCGGGAGGGGCCGCACACCCCCCGCGGCAGCGGCGGCTCCGTCCAGTCGGGCTGCGTCGCCCCTCGCCCTCCCGGCCGGTGCGGGCCGCCCGCGGCGGCTCCCTCCTCGGCACATACCAGGCATAGCTGGGGACAATCGCACCTTTCAGGGCCGGCCACCTCCGCCCCAG
>WBNM01025675.1:92002-106264 GCA_013399055.1 Ramphastos sulfuratus | reverse complement strand
GCCGCCACCTCCCTCCCTCCCTCTTGTAGGGCAGCGGTAGCCGTGGCCCAGGGCCGGCTCCCTCGCCGGCTCACCAGCAGGTGTCCCTTAACAGCCGTCGTCTGCGACATGATCTGAGGTGCGCGAAGTCTCCACGCTTTTCTGCAGCATTGTCCCGTTTAGGGGACCGAGGTAGGAGCCTTTTCTACTTCTGTGGAAGCCATGAGAGATCCCCCCCTTTCAAACTCTTTTCACACAAAATAACCGAAGCAGCGATGCCTGGGGCAGAGCTGGAACCGCACAGCTTAGCAGTATCCGTGCTTCCCTCTGGCCCTCAGCACCCTTTGCCTCGAGTCTGGTTTCCCACACGGTACCCCTGTTCGTGCCCACTGCCCTGTTTCACTCGTGTATTTTTGCCCACGATACACCGCAACGGATGCTTTGTGACTTCTCTCCTGGCGGCAGCCTGCGCTCCTGCTCACAACCGCAGCCCCGCCTCACCGAGGCCGCTTCGGCTGAAGCTTCTCCTGAGCTTGCACCGTGCTGGTCTCCCGCCCCGGCGGTAACCACTAGCACTGCCCGGTTGGGATCGTGAGTTTTTCCACTTCGACCAAGGCCCTCAGACTGGCGCTTGTGTGCTGGCTGAACACAGCAAAACCATTCCTGACAGTGGAGGAGTGGACACACGCGAAACAGAAGGGAATTTAATAAAATACCAGGGAAAAAAAGTGATTTTCGGGACTGTTTGTGCATTGCATTAGATTTTTTGCTTGCAGTTTGTGTGGAGTGTAGGTTTTTTTTGTTTGGGCTTTTTTTGGTTGTTGCTTGGTTGGGTGGGGTTTTTTATTTGCTTTTAATAATAAATTATTTCATTTTTACATGACATTTAAGAGAATATTTTTCTACTTTGATTTTCCTGTCTGTAAGCAAAATTTGAGTTGTTGGACACATCTGCTTATATAGGCCATGACAGAGGATAGATGATTTTTTTAAAGGACAACTGAGAAAAGGTAACTTAAAATTTGTACTGCACCCAACTTAGTTTCTCCTAAGGTGCTTACCTGGGAGCACATCTTATTTCTGCTCTGTAAACAATCTACTCAGAACAGGAGAAAAGATTTTAGGAGGTTATTTCAACATACTACCAAGCCTATCAGCCATGAGTTCCTGCAGTAAGTGGAAGTTATCTTAACTGTGTATACCACCAGTAACACTAATGTTCCACGTTCATTAAGTTTTGGCTGAAATGTGGTTGAGGCATCACAAAGCACCTTACCTTGAAGAGCATGGGAAACAAAATGATGTCTAATGTGTTCATGTCTGTGTCCAATTTTGGGCTCCCCCGTTCAAGAGAGACAAGGACCTGCTGGAAAAAGTCAAGTGGAGAGCCACGAGGATGACTGGAGGACTTGAACATCTCACCTACAAAGACAGACTGGGAGCCCTGGGACTGTTTAGGGTAGAGAAGACTGAGAGGAGATCTTATCCATGTGTACAAATATCTGAGGGGTGGCTGTCAAGTGGATGGGGCCATCTCTCCAGGGGTCAGCAGCAATAAGACAAGGAGCAACAGCTACAAACTGGAACATAGAAGGTTTCACCTCAACGTGAGGAGAAACTTTCCAGTGAGGGTGACAGAGCTGCCCAAAGAGGCTGTGGAGTTTACTGCTATGGAGGCTTTCAAAACCTGCCTGGATGTGTTGGGGGGTTAGACTCGATATCTGGAGGTCCCTTCCGTCCTCTAAAGGCCTGTGATTCCATCTTCTTCTTGTATTGCCAGCTTAGGACACAAAATTAACACTTCTACACCAAAGAGAAGCCAAGAAGTGTAGCCTAAAGTAACCCTGGGTAGTTATAATGCTGAAATACAGGTCCTTAGGGCAGAACCGAACATGCTAAGCAGGGAACCTCCCCGAGATGTTCACAGGCGCATGTTGTGGGATGGGGAGGGAAATATGACTAACCAATGAAGGGTCTAGTACCACTATAAACAGTATGTACCTTGAAATGATGGCAGGGGATGGGAGGCAGGGGGGAAGGAAGGGGGCTGGCCGTTGTTAGATGCCTGGCATTCTGTTCCACAGAACAGCAATAGGCAGGTAACACAATATGTGGACTGGCTTTTTGCACACCAGGTGAAGAACCCTTATTAGGGTTATTTTGACATTTATTTAAGTTACAAATGTATAGAAATGATGCAATTAGCTCCTTACAGCGGTGCAATTTGAGACATTCATGCTACAGAGGCACTGATGAAAAGATAATCAACACACTAATTTGGAAAATTTTCCCAACTCCTTCCTGCTCCAAGCTGGATCAGCCAACAAGAACAAATACAAATGAAGGATCTTCATTTTTCTTGAGTAGGAAGCTTAAGTATGAGAAAACAACCCTCACATCTATTTAACACTGAGGACTACAGAGGCTAAAACAAGTCTAAATAAAGGATGTATGTGCTGCTGCTGGCTGACATCAGCTTGTGTGAGCTGCTACTGCAGCCTTTCCCAGATTTTTAGGGTCTGCCTTTTCACTTCATATAAAAATATAATGCTTGTCCCTAAACAGGAAAAATAAAACATGAATGCTGTAACAGATTTTTTTTTTTTTCTCAAATAGTTAATCAAACAGGTTTCTGAAGAGGTCATGTTTAAAAAAAAAACAGTTTCCAAGTTTTCAATTATTTCTGGCCCTTCCGTTTCACTTAATGGCAAATAAAGTAACTGTTCTTATAAATCAAGTGTTTAATGTTTTAAATTACTCAAATAATTTGATCTGAGTCATCGAGTAATTTAAGTCCTCATTTTAGTATGGTGTAAGGGTCACAGCAGGTTTGAAGCTACCAACTAAAAACAAAGTTCCAACATGCAAATGTCTTCCTCCAAATAAATTTTAAATCATCTTTCACAGCTAATTTATCCATGTAAGCCTGACCAAGCAAAATAGCTTAATATTCCCTTGTGCTAACAATGTACATCACCAGCCTTAGATCAGAATATGACTGCCATTTGTTGGTGTCAGAAGTAGCAAACACAGTTCTCATCTACTTGGTAAAAAATAAACCGTTCCAAAGTGTGTGCTCCTGGGGCTAAGTAAAGCAATGGTTTATATCATATTCTTTTCATAGAGAGTTCTACAAATATTTGATAAAATAATATTTTCTACCAAGGCAAGCTTCTTCCTTTAAGAAAATACCATGTTTGTTTTCTAAATGGAGGCTGTGATGTGTTTATTTTCTAAAACTTATATTTCTCTATCAGGAAGACTTATTTCTCTGTCTTTCCCTAACTGAATCACGCAGCCACGATTGAAGGGGCATTGTACTAGTTAAACTCAGTTTCTCAACTACATGCTTTTAATAACATGGGCAAATTTACACCAATAGTTAAAAAGAGCTTGAACAATATTGAGCACTTAATAGCACAGCATCTCCACTCAGCTCAAAGTAATATAAGCCTTGAGCATGCATCACCTCTCCACTCCTACGTGCACCATTTCCGTAAGGTGATGTGTATAGCCAGTACAGAACGCAGGAGCAGAAGAGGGGGTTTCTGGCACTTGCTAGTGCTGCCTGCCTGTGGCCAAACCATGCTCCACACGAACGTGGTAAGGCTCTGACAGGGCTGCAGAAATCAGGAAATACAGCATTGTTTTTACATGGAGCTTGAGCTAGGAACCACAGATTGTACAGATACAGCAGTATCTGCATGGGCATCGCAGAGCCAAAAGCATCATGTGGTCTGAAAAGCTTACCAGCNTATAATCATTGATTGCCTTCTGCCATAAGCAGAAAGGAGCTTCCTTCGCCCATCCAGTGGCTAAGCAGGGTAATTAACTGCAAGCTACACCGCACAAACCTTCTCTACCAGTAAAAATGTTTGCTTATGCTGGTTGCCTTTAAACTGTTCCAGTTTTGCCTGTTCCCTGTATGTATACATTTCCAAACCCTGCGTTTTTGAACCTTGTATATTAAGTTTTGTGGTGAGATTTAATGTTAATAAACAGTTTTCATAGTTATTAACAATCTCTGCCTGGATATCAAAATTTATATCATTATTAATTTGGAACACTTTTGTTACACCAGCCTCTGGTCAAGACCTTGCTGGACTGTACAAGTCAGCCAAGTGTTTGTTACCTCACTTCTTGTATCCAAATGACACAGGTTCCATCAATGCCAAAGATATTCCAACAAGTTGGCAGATTCCTTTGCTTCTTGTGCTCTTCAAGATGGCAACCAATGCCTGTGCCAGAGCTGTTATACCATGTGCATTAGGCAAGACAGGATTTCTGAAGTCCAGTCTTAAAACAAATTTCACCTTCCCAAGGCACTGTGCAGTGAGCAGATACAGCAGTGAGCAGTCCTGCATAAAACCCTGCAGGACAAGTGACTTGAAAAACACTGAGAAATAATCCTGTTGCCAAAATATTACAAAATAGTATTTTTAAGTCTTAAGAGTCAACATTTATTTTCCCAGTGTAACCATGAAACAAAAAAAACAAACAAACAAACAAAAATATCACACCCCATTGACTTTCTAACCTCAATTTTGTCATTAATTCACTTAATTCTCATACTCAGTTAAAGCACCAGTTCTGAAGTGATTTTGCAATAAATAATTGCACAACAGAGCCCCTGCATTTATTACCTAAAATTACCAAACTCCTCTGAATACTGAAAAGCACACATGGTGGGATTGTTTCCCTAAAGCAGTCAATTGGTTTAACAGCTTTGAATTTAACTTCCTCTTTCCTCACCCTCCTCCTTACACTAAAAGTATCTTATCTGTATTAATTATGGCTTTCTTAAAATTTAATATTCCAAGTTACCTTTAGTGTACAGTATGCAATACCTCAATGAAACTGTGACAACTTCTATTTAATTTTTCTGATATTAGCAGGAAGACAATGAAGCTACTTTGGTTAGTAAAGCCTTGGATTTTTAGTTAAATACAAATTTCAGGGCTTCACTAGCGAGTGTGGCAACATAAACCAGGTCTGAACAATACTGCATTTTATTGGAATGAAAAAGTGCTCAAAAATAGAAGCTCATTAGTGTTGTTCTTGCCCCTCACTTCTCCAACCAGCTCAATTGTAGAAAACAGACCCTTGTTGCTAATGGACTCTCCAGGTAACACGTTTTAAACAGACACTCCAACTTTTCCTTTACAATGCAAAAGATGTTCTTGAGAGATAACAAAGACTCCCAAGTCTCTTTCTTTTCTCTAAAGAAGGAAAACTCTGCCAGACTGCTTCTGGCATAACCCCATTCATCTTTCCTGCAATGGCAGCTGATAAAGAATGAAATATCCGCTGGGATACCACGGGTTCAGTTTCCTTTGGCAGTGGTCTTGACTGGAAGCAAACCTGAATTATTTCACTTCAAAGCAACAAATAAAGAATATTTTTCTGGAATGTCAAACACATGCACAATTAACCAAAACAAACCTTCACAAGAATCCTAAAGCATAAGATTGCTTTTCCAAAAAATCCCAATCCGCCAACCAAAAAAAAAACCAACCAAAAAACCAAATCAAGCCACCAAAACCCAACACACAACCCCTACAACAACTAATTCAGATGTAGAAATGGTCAACAGTACCTTAAGATCCAGTGGGTGGGAGGGATGGCACAGAGGAAGGATATGACAAAGCATTCAGTAACGCCACCTGACCAAGTTACAATAGATACTTCTAAAGACGAAAAAAAAAAGAGTATACTACCATCATGGAGCTCTTGAAATCTGTAGTCTGTTTCTGTTCTTGCTACACAAAATTTCATTATAGCAATCATTATTATTTATGTTAGTTTGGAGAGATACTTCAGAGTGCTATCTTTGCTTTGATGTGTTCTCCACTGTCCTAGCATCTGAACTAGCATGTCTTTTCTGGGGCAAAAATCCATGTTGTTCATCCGCAGCTACAAACAGCAAACACTACTTTATCTAAGGCTTTTGGAGAATTTATTAACATTATTAGGCTTGAGAAACAAAAAATGAGCTTTATTCAAAAGTAAAAGATAATTTTAAAATCTTATTGACCACCAAGAGTAAGAAGAAGCAGTCTTTTTTTTTCTGCCTTTTTTTCTTCCATATATTTATTTTTAAGTAATGCACTGAAAAAAAGGTCTTTGTCTTGAGTCACCTGCAAAAGCTTTTATAATATAGTTGTATCATAACTGAAATAAGAGGCTATCTTCATCTTTCAAGCTTTTACCCATTAACATACTATATAGTCCACTCAAAATGCTAATCATGAATTATACAAATGATAATCTTGCTCTGCAGTAGCTGATCATTATTATGAAGAATCACAGACAGAAATTTCCAAACTCTAGAAGGGGTGGGGGTGAGGGGGCTGAGGAGGATGGAAGGAGAAAATCCCACCACATAGAAGTCTTGCACAAAATGCATGCATGTATATAAATATCCAAAGTTGCTTTAGGAACAAGTAGCAAGATATAACAAAGACAAATGCAAAGTTTATTCCACATATCCTACAATTAATCAACATGTTAGAGAAGTATCAAAATTTGTATTATTAACATATGGCAACAGTTTTATTGTTACAATACATTGCAATAGATTAATCCCACTGGAAAAGACTTCTAAGCTGCAGACAGTGCAATTGCATTAAATCTTAACTCTTCTGGGTCACGTTCCATGAATTTCTTGCAAACTTCTATTGCATCCTAGAGAAAAAAAAACAAAACAAAAACACAAAAACCACCAAAGCCCAATAACAAAACCAAACCAAAACTCACTTTAAATCAAACATTAAAAAAATCTGCAATATTGAAATAGGAAGATGCGCTTTATAAAAAATTTTTCCACAAAGGATTGCTAAATAACTCTGACAAATGTACATAAAGTGGATTTCTGATCCAAGTTACCACTATTCTGATTATTTACAGTGCCCACATGGGCAGCATAAGAGAGTAGTAGCTTAACAACAAAAATCTTTGTGACTGAATATTGATTGCTTTGTGCAACAGATCTGTTGCTTGTCTGACTTTCTAAGTGCATCTCTGAAGTTGCCTTTACTAGTAGTGCTGTATTCAGAAATTTTTCTTCCAGAAATTTTTGTCTCAAAATAAGTCTATACCATGTGGGGTAAGTGAAAGATTTGAAAGTAATTCCTTTGTCTAGCTTTAGGGTGCAATCTGGGAAACACATGTTAGCAGTAAAGCAGAAAAAAGCCACATATGAGAAGTGGAAAGCTTTATCCAACTTCTTCCCCTTCCCAAACGAGCACAAATGGTACACAAACTTTACAAACAGCAGTCTATACTACTCAACTATAAAAGGTTTTGTTTGCCAATTTTTTTTTTCTTGTTTCTTCTTTTTGTAGAGCTAATACAGTCTGAAGACTGTAAAAGGCAGATCTGTACATTGCCTTCTTTCACCTTCAGGATTGCATCATTCTTTGGGGACAACAGTTATGATCCCAATTCAGTGTATTCCTTTCAAATTAATTTCTCTACTAGACAGGTCCTAACAAAAAAAAAAACACCCAGAAGCAGCCACAGAACTGGAGAATAATAATTATTAGGAAGTGTTAGTGAGGAAATCAATTTCATCTCGTAAGGCACCTATCAAATTCTAACTAAACCAAAATAAAGAGAATGAACATTTTCAATCTCACAACCTCATCTAATGTACCATTTGAAAGAAGCAGGGATACATGAAAATCACAACAGAGAAGACAAGTCAGTCTGATCTGCTGTAGTCAGCCCTTCTGACCTCTCATTATGTTATGATACTAGGTCTCCAAAGTCACAACAGGTGCATTCTGAAATGTCAGCTGTAAATCTGAGCAAACCAAATTCTGTCTCACCATCCCACTCACTCTATATGTGTGTTTGGATGAAGAATAGCAAGACTTCTGCATAAATATTTTTATAGTTTTATTCGATAGTTTTTGTGGAAATATAGCAGGAATTTTGTTTAAGGCCATTTAAGAGGCCTGTCTATTCTTACCTCTAAGAAAGAATCATCGCTGGTTTCCCCGTGGTTTATTGGAAATGGCTTGCGCCCGTCTGTTGAAAGACAAAAGCAGGATTGAACAACACTTTCATAAAATCAGGAAAGCTCCATTTTTTCCACCTAAAGCTACTTGAACACTTAAAAGAAAGGCTCCCTCGTTTTTGATAAACGCGTGACACAAGCTGGCTATTCCCTTGTCTGTTACATTGAAAGCAAAAATCCAACCAAAACAATGAAATACCTTTTAAAC
This sequence comes from Ramphastos sulfuratus, assembly GCA_013399055.1. Taxonomy (NCBI): domain Eukaryota; kingdom Metazoa; phylum Chordata; class Aves; order Piciformes; family Ramphastidae; genus Ramphastos; species Ramphastos sulfuratus. Next base: position 98,057 of record WBNM01025675.1, on the reverse strand, counting down.
ATATTCTTTGAAAACTTTTAAGGCTGCAAGTTGTGACTGTTTCAATGTTGATACAGTACTTTGTTTTTTCAAGCACAGAAGTACAATAGTTTCAACTACACTTAATGGGTTTACCCAGAGAGACAGATGTACATCTGTAGTCTTTGACAGCTGTGATCGTGGATTCCATGACAGAACAGAATACCAAACCACTCTGATTGAGGAGTCTGGCATAACTGAAATGCCCATCTCATTTAAAATAAAAGAGCAAACAAACCAAGTAACTTCAGGCATTAAGTACTCTCACAGCAGTTGAAAATGGTTGCTACAGCTATTTTTTCCCTTGCATTTGCAATATAATAATGCTGTTATTCCCAGCATCTAAATAAATAATTTCATTCATAGAAACACATTTCAGGAAGAGCTAACAGTTTGAGAATGTGTGTCAGAATATCCCAAGTATTTGCCAGACCAAATTCCCTTGTAAAGACTTTCCCCTCTCCAGAGAGAGGCTGACAATACTTCTAAACTAAAAATAGATTTGATATTAGAAAACATTTGGATTTACATGAACAAGAGGGTTGTTCATTACTGTAACACCCATGACTGGAGATGCAATGCAAAACCCTCAGAATGTGCCAGGGAAACAGAACTGAACGCCCTGCACTGTTGCAAGCTAATTTTGAGTTGATTTTGGTTTTTGGTTGTTTTTTTTTTTAAATACATCTTGGCAGAACAACATTTTAATTTCATGTGCCTATAAATAATATGCTTTCTATGGCAAAAGCATCATAAACATTTAACATCCACGTGCTTCCTTAGCATTTTCTCTCTGCCAAAGCCCACATGCTGGCCACAGTGACTGAAGCCAGTAAATCAATTGAAGAACTTTCTCCCATTTTCCTACTTTAAGTATTTTTTTTTTGCTTTCTCCTGTTTGTACAGAAAGAAGTTATTTTAAGAACAAAGGAAAATGTAATACTGGCTTTCTGTTATACAGCTGAGCTATATGATTCTTTTTTCTTCACTTTTTTTTTTTTTTTAAATTTAATCCAAAAGTTGAAGTATGTTTTATCAAACAGCTACACATTATCATTCTAGTCTCTAGTGTGCTCTTTAAGCACAACAAATTAATGCACAATGAAAATGTAACATGAAAATAGTAGCACATAACTACAAGTGTGAGCCATCTATCACACCCTGAAATTCAGAGTCATAAAGTATTTATATTGCATCCCACAGTAGCTACCTCATTATTAGATATGTTTCACTGACAGACACACAGCACCATAAAACTAGAGAAATGCATGCCTATTGTTCATAACTTGGCACTGGTAATAGCCCTTAGATCACCTTAATATTAATAAAAGTACTTGTTATATACCACTTTTGCCCAGATTGTGATTATTTGTCACCTGTTCGGAACACTGTTTAATTACATGCTGATTTTCAAAAGATTCAAATGGTCTTGCCAGAAAACACTGCAAAAATTACATTAGGAAGGACCAGTGACTTGCAGCTTTTAAATCCTGATCTACTTGCTAGCTTTCTGAAGTGCCTGCAGCAAAACCTAGTTGCCCAGCAACATGTTTAAGATTGGAGTCACTGCAGAGTATGAGAGCAGAATGTGGTGCTGCACAATCTGAGGAAGGAAAAAAGCCAGCTGTAATTCAGAAAACAGAAACTGCTGTTTTACAGTTAACTGTCTAGTGATCACTAAAAAGCAAAAGAAATAATAGCCCATATATATGTAAAAAATGAGTTGCAGAATATTACTGCAGAATATATCAGCTACTATCCTGACTTGGTAACTGCAGTTTAAACTGCATCATGTTATTTAATAATAACTTCTAAAATGTATACTGTTCTATGATTCTATATAGTTAATTTATTCATCCCTCAAGCAATTCAGGGACGTAACAGTGCTTTCCTCTGACAGCTGGAGTGTTCATCAGTTCTTTATTGTTTCCTGTCCTTGTAACTCATCAAGTTTAGAGGCGGTCCAGTATTCTGTAGCACTTTATCTTAATAGAAGGCAGCTGAAGGAAGGAGAATCCACAAAACTGAGCAGGCAGCTCCAACTGTTTAACAGAACCTCCCAGGCCCTGTGATGCAGTTAAAAAGAACCTAAGCCCTACATTACATCAAGTAATCTCTCTCAAACTTTGTTGACATTACTTGTGCGAATTTGAAACAAATGGAGAGAGCAGACAAAAAATGTTCTTACCCAATTCATAGAGATGACCACCTACATTAACTAATGCAATGAAGTGAAGATCTACTTTTTCGTCTATACTTGGTGCCTGCAAAACAAAAGGAAACAAAAAAGAAGCTGTGTTCACAACAAACTGTACATGGTTAACGAGAACGTAGCAGCACAATACACAAAACACCTAGCCAAGGGGAATCTCAGCTGAGAAGCACACTTGGATCTATATAGATAGGCAGAAGTCAGGCTGCAAAACATTTTGGAACATCAAAAAGCTTTCTGCAATGTACTGATAAGTAAGAATCCCTTCAGTGAAGTATCTGGAAGTATTTCCAATTCCAGGTCTACATAAAAGCTTTATTTTTTATTATTAAATTAGGAGAAGCTCAAATGCATTATCATTAAAAATAGCTATCATATTAAATATCAACTTCTTGACTAACACACCTCCCATAACAAACAGAGCTGAACTGTCAACCCCCTGTATTTTAAACCCAAAAATAATTACCTGGTCAAAATAATTTTTCCTTTCATAAGGCATATATAGTTAAGCAGTTGCCTTCTTGTGGGCAGTTGAAATAAACTGTTTGCACATTTAGGTGGGGAGAAAGAAAAGCTGAAGGAGCCTAGACTGGGATTTCCATGTGGCATCATAAGCATCACAGGAAAAAAGGACTGAAGTACAGTGATGGGCTCAAGGGACACGACATAAAAACTGGTTACAGTTGTAAAGATTTATCTAGCCTAGTATTGTGTTGCTACTACAGCAAGGAAAAGGTTTTTCAGAAGAAAATAGGGCATGCATAGCACTCTGCCAGCACACATCCCAGCATCCACTAAACAGAAGGGCTTGAACTTCCAAGTCAGAAGGTGCATCACCACTGTTGTATTCAATATCAATTGATGGTCTTACTTCCTCATCAATCTTTCCAGCCTGCATCTGAGCCTTAATCCACAGCTCAAGAAGATACTGTTTGAGGGAATGGCAAAAAGCATCCAATTTTTCTGTAAGTTATGGAGAATCTGACCTCTGCGACAATGTATTTCATGGAATTGTCTTCCATCTCATAATTCCTATTAGCCAGTTAGAAGCCTGAAAGGCAGAAACACTCTGCGTCACCTTTGTTTCAAAGGATTTAAAACTGAGGAGCATTCCTGGCACTGAAGATGAGGCAGGTATGAACAGGAGGCAAGGATTTTTTCACCAGAACTCCAAGGAGTCTTTTTGCCCTATGGCATAAGCGAATTGCCTTTGAAAATGTGATTTTGAAGAAGGCCAAATAGAGCCAGGGCTTAGGAAAAGAAGCAGCCACAAGAGTTGGGCTACCCCAGTTTAACACAAGAATCACAGGTTTCTGAAACTTCCTGAAAACCAGACAAGACAGCAGCTGACAACCAATGGCACCTTACTGCTATTCCTATTGATTAACTGTTTTTTTCTACAGGTATCTAAACTGCTGTGCTACAAGCAGGCAGACAGGCAAACCTGAGAGTCCTTGCCATAATACACATTGCTACTTAATTGTCTCTGAAGGCATTTTAAGGATGTTTGCTTATCAGTTACACCTGCCAACTGGGCAATCCGCACTTAAGGAATTTCAGGGTGAAGGGAAAGACCACTGCCGGTCAGTCTCACTTTAGGAAGGAAATGGCTTAACATCTCAAAGCTAGCTTCTGAACATATGCTACCTGAGCTCAAATTATCATTAACTGGAAGATCGAACTACCACTACTTAGAGGACTTTGAGATGTTCCAGGAGTTGGTTTAGATCACATTTAGAACAAAATATAGTTGCCCCTTTGACATTTTGAGGGTTGTGTTCTTTGCCAGCTTCTTCTAATAAACATCTTTTCTATAGACAAAGACACACTTGGCATGCTTGGAGTGTTGAGCCTAAATACAGCAATAAGACGGATAAGGAAGCCATAAAAAAAGTATGATTAACTTTTCATAGAGTTTACTTGGAGACAGATTCTGATAGAATCCTGCTGAGTTTTTGTACATGCCTAATCTAAATAACATGCTTTCACTGTGCCACAACCCACGTTTTAAATTCCTCACCCTCAGAAAGAGAAGTGCCATGCCATTACTGAAGTTTCTACCACATGTTCTAACACAGATGATTAACCTTCCCTTGCAACTTCTTTTCATCTGATGCAGACAGTAGTAAATTTACAATAAAGTAGACCTTTCACCTTTCTTTAAAAAAAAAAAACAGTATTTCATTTTTGACATGACAGTGATTTGCATAATGATAAGCACTGAATAAGGTCTGAATAGCCAAAATTATCCAGAAATTTTATATTAAAAAAATCTGTTGCTTATGACTTAAGCAAACAAGTAAATGGATTGAAAACTTTCCCGATGTGATCAATCTGGTTCAAATCTCCCCACCTCCTCCTTAGGGAAAGAAAAAAAACCAAACCATTCATTGCCTGTGCACACACACACACCAGATGCACACATGGAAAGCAGCCAGTCAGGTCAATTTCTACTTCACTGGGAAGCTCCAGAAATTCTAATACTTGAACTAGAAGCTTTTCAATTTCAAAGGAGTGGAAAGAAGAAGGAATGTCAGCTTCTGGGAGATTTCTTTTGTGGTCTCCTTGAAAAGCTACACCTTCAGCCAAATTTTCAGCTTACCATCTGTGGGAATGCTTACAAGAACAAGAGAACGTAATTTTAAGAAGCATGTTCATTACTAGGTAGAATTTGCAGTACAGAGTATTTTCTCTTCAGTACTGTGCTGTGGTCTTTGAAAAGAAACTTGAACATCAGTGAAGTGCTGAGATGACTTGTTACTTCAGATTTGTTTCACTTAGAAGCCTACTCAGTCTGCAAAGGAGACAGCAGATTTGAATGACTGCATGTATGAATGAAAAGGAAGAAGAAAAACACAGGAGTCCAAGTAAGACATTTGTCTAATCAAGACTTGTGACTAAGCTATGGGATTCGAGACACACTTCTCAAGTATTTTGAAAAGCTGTAGCATACAGGGAAGAAAATATACACCCAGAGGACAAATAACAGCATCTTGGGTAGCTTACAGAAGGTTGCATTATGATTTCAACCTTAGTACAATAAATGTTTTGGTAGTATGGGTTAATGCACATTACTTTTTCAATTTATCTCTACAAAAGAAAAAAAAATCTGAAAAATAATAACCAGTAGACTTGAAATTGATTTGAAAGTGTGAAAAGTTTAGTGCTAAAAGTGTTGGTTCTGGGAACATCTCAAGGTATTTAGGTAACACTAAACGATAAAGAAACAGTGTACCTGCGTGAATTACCAACCTCACGCACAAAGGTAACAGCCAAGGCTGTCACACCCCCCCAGTTTTGGATACCACATTAAAAACACCTAAATGACCAAGTCTCTGTGAAAATTTGAATCATAGAATCGCCCAGGTTGGAAGAGACCTCTAAGCTCACCCAGCCCAACCTAGCACCCAGCCCTAGCCAATCAACCAGACCATGGCACCAAGTGCCCCATCCAGGCTTTGCCTGAACACCGCCAAGGGCAGTGACTCCACCATCGCCTTGGGCAGCCCATTCCAATGCCAATCACTCTCTCTGTCAAGAACTTCCTCCGAACATCCAGCCTAGACCTCCCCTGTAACAACTTGAGACAGTGTCCCCTTGTTCTGTCCCTGGGTGCCTGGGAGAAGAGCCCAACCACAACTGGCTACACCCTCCCTTCTGGCAGCTGTAGAGCTGCAGAGTTGCAGGATACCTGCAGGTAGCTGCAGTTTGCCCTGAGCCTCCTCTTCTGCAGGCTGCACACCCCCAGCTCCCTCAGCCTCTCCTCACAGGGCTGTGCTCCAGGCCCCTCACCAGCCTTGCTGCCCTTCTCTGGGCACCTTCCAT
>WBNM01025675.1:64400-91710 GCA_013399055.1 Ramphastos sulfuratus | reverse complement strand
CAGTGAGCCAGGACTGCTGATAAATGATGGAGAGCAGCTTGGGCAGCTCATCTGCAGCTCTCTCAGCACACTGGGATGGATCTCATCTGGTCCCATGGACTTGTGAGGATCACAGTGGTTTCACAGAATCAAAAAAAGATTCAGGTTGGAAACGACCCTCAGAATCACCAAGTCCAACTGATATCCCTACTCTACAAGGTTCATCCTAAACCACATCCCCAAGCACCACATCCAAATGACTTTTAAACACATCCAGGATTGGTGACTCAACCACCTCCCTGGGCAACTCATTCCAGTGCTTGACCACTCTTGCTGGGAAAAAAATGTTCCTGATATCTCATCTTCACCTATGCAGTTGCAGCTTGAGGCTATTCCTTCTTGTTTTTATTTCAGGGGATTTGATGGCCTTCTCTGGTAACCCAGGCATTTAAACTAAATAACAAACAGTTGCTGACTGCTGTGAGAAGTCAATTTTAATGGACTTGTCTCAGGTCAATACCCATTAGTTCATGTGAGCAAAACAGCACCACTATGTGTCTTCCTCTGTTCTTCATTAGCAGATTTCCAATAATTTTAAAATGGAACTTCCCAAAGTTTTTACTATACAAATGATATACAAACTCTTATATATACAACCTCTTCCCACTCCCTCACTTTGTACTGAGGAATCACTTGATTTACTTTTCACTGCTACATGATGCCCTGTCCTTATGAACTACAACATTCCCCTTTGTTGTTGTTGCACTAAACCTGCAGAAATTCATGGTACACCCCTACGTCACTGTTTGTCCAGTGTTATGAGCTGGTCTAATAAAGTGTATTTTCATCACATACAGTTTATCTTGCTAATGCACCTGGACCATTATCCCAATCCAAGTCAGTATTCAATTTCCACGCATTTGAAGTCTTTCTATTTTAAATGTTGATAACTTAAAACAAATCTTATCAAATTTCATGTGCAACTGGTTTCTTTTCCCCAAAACTGCATTTCTGGGACAAACACACAACTCAGAAGTAAAAAAAAAAACAACCAAAAAACCCACCCCCACCCCCCACACACACACTTTGTCTTGCTCTTATGGACATCCTGAACAAGTCCTTAATGCATCCTGCTTAAAAGTAGTTTATCAAAAGAACACATTGTAAAAAACAGGTTCAGTGTTATACAACAGATTTTAATTAACTTCCATCTAACTAAATTTTTTGTTATTTCCTTAGATCAGCTCTTGAGAGAAAGGAGTGAAGCAACAAATCTCACAGATCAGTTTAGGATAATACTCTGCAGTACAGGCAGTGACTGCCAAAGCTAAAAACATGACGTGTCAAACCGGCATCGAGAGCCCATCAGGTTCTGGAAGAAGACTGGTAAAAATCTGATAAGGAAAAGAAAATTTTGCAGAACCTTGAGAAATAAAAAGTTTCATATGCATTCAACTGAAAGACCACAACAGAAGGAACTGAAGTCTAAGAAAAGAAAAAACCTGAGTTGTTTCACAGTACAATTTCATCCACAAGGACTTACAAGAAGTCAAAGAAAAACATTATAAAGAAATTGACGTTGATACAACAGAACATTAGGTATGGTTTGGATTAAAACAAATTCTGACGTGCAAAAAGTGATGCAACTGCTATTAAGTAGATCAGGCATGTGTGATTTATATTTTGAAGCATGAAAGATGCTTGGGTAGATGTACTGTGTAGGCCTGTAGAAGGCATTTGAACCCTAGTTCAAATACTGCAATTAAAACAAAGACCACTGGAATGACGATCACAAGTTTCAGCAAGGTCATTACTGGCTAATTCTCACAGCATTGTGACATCTCTATTCATGTTCAATATACTGCAATGAGTTCACAGTATTTCAAATGCTGAGTTTCACAGTGGGGACATACATGCTTTAGATCAAGGCATCTCTTGTCCAGAATACTGAAAAATAATTTTTGTTAGAAAAGCACTGTCTTGAATGCTGACCTAAGAACGAGCAAGAAGTTCCTTTGCTAAGGTTTATGCATTTTTCTACCACACTAACAGTACACAAGCTCTTTCAAGCTTATTAACTCTGCATCCCCAACTATAGCTAGAATATGGAAGTCTCACACAAAGTCAAAGAGAGAAAAATCAAAAACATGTTTTCCAACTTGAGAAGTGCAGGAAAGAAAATGGAATGAGGAGATAAGCTTGACTTACAAAAGACAATGATCCTAAGGCAAGCAGAAACACTAGAAGAACCGATGGAAGCCTACAGGATGATTACAAGTCAAAGTTGGCATTACTAATGAAGCATGTTGTTACCTATAGCTCAAATATTTGCAACATCTACTGCAATTTCAGTGGTTTACATAGGACAATATTTCTAAATTTTCTTTTTTTGCTATTACATGTTCTTAACTCATCTGGAGACCTACTTGAAAAAAATTGTGTCTGTCTGAAATGGAGTTAATTCTCTCTGCAGCAGGCCTCACAGTGCTGTGCTTTGTGTTGGTAGCTAGAGCAGTGCTCATAACACACCAGTGTTTTGGTTACTGCTGAGTGGGTTGGCACACTGTCAAGGCTGCCTTTCCAACATCACTCCCTTACCAGCAGGCTTTAGGTGAGCAAGATCTTGGGAGGGAACCAAAGCCAAGACAGCGAAACCAAACTAAGCATATACCATATCACATCTGCTTCACAATAAAACCTAAAGAGAATGGAGTGGGTGTACCTCCCTCCTGCTGAGGAGGGCAATAATAGATCATTGTGGTGGGTACCTTGTGTCCAGCTGAAGTCAACCCAGCACAAAAGTTAAGGAAAGTTTTCATGTAAGGAAAGTGGTTTCATTTAAGGGGTATAAGTACAGTCTCCCATCATTAAGACTTTCTTAATTTTGAGACTATTTTTTTCCATCTTTCGATGTTTAAGTAATACTGAGAACTACAAAAAAGTTTAAACTGTATTTTGAATACAATGTACAGGATGTTTCCTCCCTTCCTTAAATTTAAGTGCATAGATTTCTTACCAGAACATTTTAATACAATACTGAGACCAACTCAGCCTCTTTGTACATCTAACTGAATGATTGGAGCAGTATTAATAACACCTGTTAACAGGAACTGACAGGACAAAACTGGGAAGACAAGGTAGTATTTATTAGCAGGCCAACAGCTTTAATGCCTAAATGGCTGTCTCTCTTTTTTTGAATTTTTGCATATTAAACTAATTTACGTGTAGTTGGTGTATTCTTGCATCTGTTTGGGAAGGTATGTTATACAAAAGGGAAAAGACAGGAAAAACATTATAGCTACAATAAATATCAGATTATGTTGTGTTCAGTGATAAATCTTTGTATATATGACTTACAATTTTAGTCAGAGACAAACATTCAGGATGTCAAGGGAGTTAATGAGCAGTATTTTAAAACTACTTTTAGTGCCAAGTTTCTGTTTTGTCAGCTACAGTTGTACTGAAGGTCACTTTTTCAAATTAATTTTAAAAACATTTTCCAAAGAAATGCTCTTGGCTAATGGATGAGGACTTGTTTTTAGAAATTTTCTGAACAGATCTCTCAACAGTGGTTTTCTAGTACAATCACAACAGATTCTGCTATAATGTCTATCTGTAGGTAAGTCATGTTTTATTAGTACTGAAGTAAAACTCATGACCTATTAATGTTTTTGTTCTAGGTATGCAATTTCACGGCTTCCTCAATAAGTCTTGTTAACAAGCAGCTTATATAGGTCAAATTCATACAACGTTCTAGCTTCAAATTACAGAAGTATGACATAAAGTTAAGTTTTGCTAAACAAACAAAAAAGTCCACAGATAAAACGTTAGAGGCTTGGCAGTGTTAACTGCATAACCATTAAACAGGTAGGAGGAAGCAAGACTTGAGAAGAACTTAACACTGAGCCTCCTCCAATGCCAAGGTACTTATCCAAAAGATAACATCAAGAATGTTCCATAGCTCTGAATATTACAAGAGAGTTGGGAGCTTAATAATAGCAATTATTTTTCACACAGAGAGAAGTATGGAAAAATATTTCATCTTGAGGTGTTTATCAGGATAAAAATACAAAAGCTATAAAGAAATGGAAGCATTCGGACACTAATTTTTCATAGCAATAAAACATGGAGAAGAATTTCCACACCTAGAAAGACAGATCTGTATGAAGCAGAAAATTATTTCAACCATGGTCTGAACAGTTATTTCACCTCAGTAAAATATCCACATAGCTCAAATAAGAATTTCTTTTAACACAGGTGAAAAGTGGTCATTACCAAGAACGATAAAAACCAAATCATTGCTCCAGTTTGACATTTAAACACCATTCACCTCTACATGTTAAGAGACTTTAAATTTGTGTCTATCAGAAGTGTGATGAACACTCCTTAAAGAGGTGAATGAAATCCCACTGAACTACTTTGTCAGTTTAGTGTTTCTAACAGTGATAACAGGATAGTTGAGAAATACTGACTATTCTGTGCACATACTTTATTTTCTAACTTTTCAAGATATATTTGGTTCCCTGTGAGTGAAGAATGAATAAAAAGGGGCAAAAGTATGGGATTTGATAACAAGCTTTTCTTACTAGAATGTCTTCACCCTCAACTAGAATGAATGTCTATGAACTGGACAAAGAAACATGTCAAGTTACAAGCAAGCCAGCCCCTTGGGATAACAGGAACATTTCATCGTTACTGAAATACTGAGGGACCACTAAGCAAGAATGAAAGAAAAGGAGACTAGGTTTAGGATATGAGAACATAAACCAGGTCTCAAACAGAAGAAATAATGTAATGTGATGAAGAATTAGAAGCCCCTTGGTTTAGCACATCCAAAAGAAAGATCATGAAGATGAAGTGAAAAGCAGAGGCTGGATTATATAAGCCGAGGTTTATGGGGAAGGAAAAAAAAGGCAAAAAAAAAAAAAGCCCACTTCATGAAGGGCAAACTTCATCTATGCTTTGAAAATTATTTGGCACTTGAATCCAAAATACCTGGACAGCGAAGCATGGAGTGGTGACTTTTGCTGTCCGATATTGGGTAAAGAAAAAGAAAAAAAAAAAAAAGGAAAAAAGAAATCCTAAGAATGGTTGAGCAAAGACTCCAACAAAAAGTGATGCCTCAAAGACCAAAGGTAGGTGGCAGAAGGCCAGTAATGCCAGAGTAAGAAAAGACTGAAGATGGACTACACTTACAACAGAATGAAGCCCAACAGATGGAAAGCGTATCAAGGGCCGCCAGCGACGCAGACGGATTGACGGACTGGTAGCCTTTGCAGGACCTACATAATTACGTTTGGCCCAGGAGAGGGATGCAGAGTGACACAATGGTGAGGCCTTCGTTCTGCTGTGGCTAACCTGAGGCTGCGATGAGGATGGTGGTGAAGACAGCGAGGACGATGACGACTACGTAAACATTAGAAAAGAACATACTTAGCCCACTTAAACTTGAAGTAAAATACCTAAAAGGCAACTGCAAAGATGTCTGATATTTATTATAGTGTCCTTTAACTGATCAGATAATAACCAAGGATGTGTTGACTGAGTGAGAAGACAAAAGAATAACAGAACTAAGCAAAGACACGGTCCGGATTTGGAGTTTATGACCAGATAAGCTAGAGGTTATTCACACCCAGTGAACTTCGTAACATGAACACAAGTTAATTGGCTCATACAAGAGACAGAGTGTTCCAAAGTGAGGAGGAAGGATCATCCCATGAAAGGAACAATTAAGAACAGTGTGATCAGTTTTGTCCACAACTACAAAAGCTCTAATCAACGGTTCTTTGGTAATTTGGGAAAGAGAGGTTGTGCTACTTTGGGATTTTAAATGGATCAGGTAACTACTGTAACAGAAGTCAAGAATTTTTACTGTTCCATGTATAACACAAAAGGAAAGCAAAGGAAAAAAAGGGAAGCTTACCGTGGTGAGGTATGCAACTTCCTAAGTTTTTCACCTATTCTTCTAAAATAGCAGGCCAGTGGCAGTATTGCCATTAACACTCAGGGTCCCTTTAGTATCCGTGGAAGCAGTAGGGCTATGTTAAACCATTCAAATTGTTACTATTAGAAGAAAGACCACAGAAGTATTAAAAATGACTCTCAGCTGCAACTGACAAAGTTACAGTAAATATATTAAGACCAGAAAGGACCATTGTGATGATTTAGTTTTGATCTTCTGCCCCACACAAGCCACAGGACCTGTTTTGTTTGGATTATAACATACTCACAAAACACAAACAAACATTCAAGCTTAACAATTTTTTCGCTACTGAAATAAATCAGTACAAAGCAAAACTTCAATCAATTCTGTCTATAGCTTAGAGAGACAGCAAATAACATATTCATGTTTACTAAAATTACAGTTCACTAAATCCATTAGTGCTAAATGAACAGGCAATCTTCGTAGTCCTGTTTAATGATGATATGAACATGGAAAAATGGATTACGTTAGTTCATCTGGTCAGAGTGGCAAACCAGGGGCTCACCTTCAGCTTGCCATTCACCATTGATTTCTCCTTTCAGGACATAAAAATCTCCAATGTCATCTTCAACTGAACACCTCACTCTTCTGTCAGGAAATAAACTTTATCTTTCGTGTTAATTTTACAGCTTTTTTTCAGCCTCAGAAAAATACTCCTTTCTTTGAAGCTAATCTAAATGGCAATCCAGATGGTCCTGTACTTTACTATCTCTTGATCTTTTTACACTGCCTGTAGGTTTGGGGATGTATTTTTTGGTGATCTTCCATGTCACTGATAGAAGTTGCTTAACAGTACAGGTCTTAGAACTAATCCTGGCAGAGCCCCACTAGCAAACATAACTCATTAAGAATACCACACTTACTGCACAGGGACCTGTCACCTACTTGTGACTCTACTGAAGTGAAGCCAGCTGAACAGAAACTGAAGTTCCGTAAAGTACATCCCACATTATGCATCTAGTGGAATGATTCTAGTAGGCTTCAAACACTGACCATTAGGTAACTTGTATCAAAAAAATAACCTTCACTTTTTAATCAATGTGTAAGTGCCAGTGAAAAACATGTACTTTCTTTGTATTGGTTTTAATCATAGAACATCAGGGGCTGGAAGAGACCTCAAAAAGATCACCTGGTCCAGCCCCCCTGCCAGAGCAGGATCATCTAGAGCAGATCACACTGGAATGCATCCAGATGGTTCTTGAATATCTCCAGAGAAGGAGACTCCACAACCTCCCTGGGCAGCCTGTCACCCTCAGAATGAAAACAATTCTTCTTCAGGTTCACATGGAACCTTCCATCCACTGCCCCTTGTCCTGTCACTGGGCATCACCAAGAAGAGGTGGTTCCATCCTTCTGCCACTCATCCCTTACATATGTATAAACATTAAATCAGATCAGCCATTAGTCTTCTCCAAGCTAAAGAGCCCCAGCTCCCTCAGGCTCTCCTCCTATGGAAGATCTTAAACTCCCGTAATTATTTTTGTGGCTCTGTGCTAGACTCCTTGAGCTGGGAGGTAGAACAGGACAATACTTCAGATGAGGCCTCACCAGGGCAGAGTAAAGAGGTAGGAGAACCTCCCTTGACCACAGCCCTTCTAATACACCCCAGAATGGCATTGGCCTTCCTTGCCCCAAGAGCACACTGCTGGCTCATAACCATCCTTCCATCCACCAGGACTCCCAAGTCCCTCTCCCCTTCACTACTCTCCAGCAGGTCATTCCCCAATCTAAACTGATACATGGGATTCTCCTTTCCCAGGTGCACGACTCCACACTTGCCCCTGTTGAAGTTCATTAAATTTCCTCTTGCCCAATTCTCCAGCCTAAGTCTCTCTGAATGGCAGCACAACTCTCTGGAGTGTCAGCCACTCCAGAAATTAATCTTCCTTCCCACTCAATTTTACTTTCTTTTCTTTTTCCTATCAACAGTGAGACAATGAATTGCTTCTTTCTGCTCCTATACTGCTGACCTTAAAGACCAAAAACAGGAATAGGAATTCTTATGAAGCACAAGCATCCAATACAGCAGCAACTGCAGAGCTCAGAGATACGCATGGAGTGTTATCAAGTCTCAATCTGTCCAAGAGAATATCTCTTTTCACAGGTTTGTCTTGTTTTGGTTTTTGTTTGCTTTGGTTCTGGTTTTGGTTTGTTTTTTTTTTTTTGAGCTTGTTTGTTTTGATAGTGTTTTGGTTGCTATTTTTTCCCCCCCACTTGCTGTTGTTGCTGCTGGGGTTTTTTGGTTTGTTTGCCCTCTCTCCCCCTTTTTATTTTTGCACCAATTAGCTTCTGATTTTCAAGCATTCTGATTCAATTCTAAACCCAAGCAGCTCCACACAAAAGAGAGCAAAACCCTGAAAACCTCCAGCCCAAAAATATAACTATGTCAAAAAAGAGGAATTCAGCAATGACAATAGTTCAGTGAGTCAGAGAAGCTTACAAGACTTAAATGGCTATTAGAGTTTATCTGTACTGTTTTGGTTTTTTTTCAAATTCTTCACTTGAAAATTTGATTTTATGAGATATTTTACATTTAGATTACATATTAGATGGTTTTAAAAACAATTTATTGTCAGCTTGCCTAAAAAAAATTCCAAAAGATGACTAATAAAGCACTACTCCTGCAAGTGCAGCAGACCACAGACCTCTATATGGAAGAGGTAACCTGCAAGATCAGAGCCTGTCGTGGGGCAGATGTTTAACAGTTTTGCTGACTAGACAGTGCACAACAAAATTCAAGACTCACTGTATTACCTTTTATAACTTTATAAGCTGCTGCCACCAAATCAGACAAAGACTGTTAGTCTTCCTAGAGTCTGCAATACAGTAACTGCAAAACAGTTGAAAATAGAGAAACTGAAAAACTTGTTGAGAGTAGGAATTTACTATGGCTTTGATTCATTCAATTGACTGGAAATGGTTAAACTTCTGCTCTGAAAAAAAATATCATTTAGGACTCCTAGTATAACTAGTATGAAGTCATTAATAAGAGAACAACATCAAATTTATGTGTTTAACATAACACATATTTGAAAAATATTTTTTATAAAGTGTTCCCCCCCCTCCCCCCCACTATTTTTGCCACAGTTCCTCATTTTTACCATTCTTATGATTGCATTTTTCTTTTTTTCCCTGGCTAATATATTGTTAAAACAATGAGAATATATTAAAAATATGGCTTGCTTGAATGCTATGAGACTAGAAAAAAGCTTTTTCATTTCTCAAAACTGAACTTACAACCTACAATGAAGTTTAAGGCAACTAGTATTTGAATATTTCTAAGGCATTATAGTACTCATTTTAAAGTGCATTCATTGAATCTTTTAATCCTTTATTTCCTGTATTAGTGGGTCCCTTAGTGAGATTAGAGAGAAACTTCCTCCCCACTGAAAATGTACTTTTGCATTTGTAAAACTGAAATTTCAACAGACAGCACATAGGGATTTGAGAAAAACAAAGTTAATACTGGATTACATCTAATTAAAGTTGCAACTGCTAAAAAAAAATCCATGCATTGTTTTACTATTAAGAACAAATTAAGATGGTTCAACTGAAGTTGTTTCCAACTGAATAGTAAACAAATTAAAATAGAATGACATGTCAATATTAATATTAAACTAATGTTACATAAACATCTCCAAATAAAGGATACAAAGTCACGTATTTCACTTTTAAAGAGTGGGAGACAAATCATAGCTTGAGACACTCCATTTAAACAAGACTTAATAACACAGCAAAGAAGAGAGAATTACACCAACTTCACAAGACTGAAAGATCACAGGAGTGTATTTCTGTGCTGCCAACTGTAGGTCAAAGATCTGAAGTGGTAAAACAAAACTTATGAAAGGGAATTTAGTGTTATTGCCATATAAACCAGTAAGCACATTGTTTATGGTGATGTGAACAAAAAAAAAATAAAAATGACTAATTAAATACATTATAAAGAAGCTAAAAGCTTCATAGAATAGATTAAAAAATAATGTTAAGGCAGTTATCATCTGCCTCAATTCCAAATTAATTTCTGTCTGTTATTAAAGCCAGCTATGCTGGGTCTGGTGCTTTCTTTTTTTTTCTTTCCTCCATTTTTAGGTTGTGTCATTGTGTAGAAAAATGCTAGTTGCACTAGGACATAGAAGAGCTTCAACTGCATACCAATCTCACTGCAAATCTGGGAAAAGGAAGGAGATACAATTCTTTAAGGCCTGGTATTTGTTTCATATGCACAATAGGATCAAAGGCCCTGCCATATATACACAGTTGAGCTGTTAATGAGACTGCAGTAACTCCTTCCAACAATCTAAGTTCCTGTACAGTAAGCCCTGCAGCAGAGATGGGGGAAGGTTAAAATTATAGTAAAAACTGCAACTTTTCCAGCCAAATGTACAATATAAGAGTTATTATAGCTTCAATATTATATTCAGAGAAGATACTTAATACGTACTTATTATCTGCCACTTCCCCCCACTACCTTTTGAGGCTTTTATAAGTAATTGCTCCTTAGTGAATTAAACACAATGTTTTTAAGGGTCTGTATTAAAAGTTCAGAGTGTAACAGTGTTTTACTTCCTTCGAAGTCATTAACTTTGTTTTCTTCACATGTGAATTGAATCTATGCATATACACTGTCTGAAAAAGATCTTCATCCTTCCTTCGTGAGTATTTTTAAACAGCATTTCAAGCCTGTTTGGATAGTGGTGGTAAAATCTTCATAGGCATTAAGTTTCTTCAAACTTTTATAAAACAAACAGCCAGACAGGGAAGATGAGCTTGACAAAGCAAGTATTCCATAGAGGCGAAGCTGCTTCAGGAGCTCATCTCCAACAGTACACCACAGAATTCACACAAACGAGTGCCATGAGTCACTCATCTGCAAGAAAAATTTGTTCCTAACTACAACTTTCTTACACGCAACAAAAGCCTGCACCACGTGCAAATTCTTAGGAAGTTAAGGATTACAAACTCCACTGCTCACAGATCTACTTGTTTTGTCAACATGACAAGTATCAGCATTAATGTAAACCAGAATGACACTTTTTTAATTGAATCAGGTTACATCTGCTATCTGATAAACTTCTGCACTACTACATTTAATTACTGTTTCTGCAGCTGGTAAAAAAGGAAATCTTTCCAGTGTTCTCCACGGCAACTGTCATGGCTATTAGAAAGCAAACAGGATGAGACTCTTTCAAGTGAATTGGAGAGAAATTTGAAAGATACAGAAAAAAAACCCAAACTTACAGAGTATATACAAAGCAATGCCCTTGAATCTTTCCCCAGCCCACAACTCATCTACCCTCCCTGGTGCTCCAACCCTTCCCCCTCCAGAGTCTCTGCCACACATAGGCCCAAAGCAAGCCCCTGGAGGCCACCAACAAGCCCACTCCTTACATGATCACATGGGTAAGTAGCTCCTGCCAGACAGCAGGCAGGAGGAGAGAACAGGAGAGCCAGCTGGCCTTGCTTATAAAGAGACAGCAGCATCATGGTATGGAACAACAATTTCACACTTCCCTGTGTCCACTCCTAGACTCTTCTAGTCCCTAGAGGATTTTTTTACCCCTGTAGTTCCCACCCTACAACAGCAGTTTAATCCACGATTAAGAACAGTCAGTATCTTGAGAGTATTACTTTGCTAGAGTATGGGTAGAGACAGATCTTAAAAGCAAGAAAAATGGTGAGATCAAGGCACCCAGATTTTTTTTTCCTGAAATTAGTGATAATTTCTTTTTCTCTGAAGACATCAATTTAAGTTCTACGGTCTATGTTAGGCACAAGTCAAGCTAGATTATCACAATGGTGACTTCTGTGATCAAAGATTAGTGGAATTACACAAGAAAAAAAGAAAATTCTAAAGGTTAGGGAGCTCTGCAAAATCTAAACAAACTTGATTTTTTCAAATAGTTTTCCCTCTGCAAGACTTTTTTTGTTCAGCTTATTTAAGGACATGCAATGAATGCCCAATTATCACATTTTTAGAGTGCTTTCTTAAGCAAAATTAGTTGATGCAACATCAATTCTCTGAGCAGTTTTAGCTCTGTACTGATAAAATGTTGGTAATCTTAAGGATTTTAAGTTCTTATGATTATTTAAAAAAAAATTAGTGGTTGGATTAAAAAAAAAAAAAAAAAAATCAACCAGCTGAACAAAAGAAACCCAAAAAAACATAGAGAGAAATCAGTTTGTCTTCTGCCTGAGGCAGAGGTTGAGTGCAAACTCAGCCATCACCTGACACAATCAGCCTGCTAAAATGCCAGTGAGCAAATACATGGCTAGGGTCTACTGCAAGTGCAAGAACAGCAGGAGAACAGCACTGGAAGTGTCATGGATTGAAGAAGTGAAAAAGAAAAAAGAAACAAATAAAAAAGAAAGAAAAAAGATACAAACAAAAAAGAAATTAAAAAACAGAACATAAACTTATGACAGTTGGTAGAGGTGTTGGATGGAAAACTGTAGAAACATTTTGTTACTTTGACTTGTTACATATTTTTTATTATGCTTGTCACTTAAATTTATGGGCTGCTTTATGGGTGCGAATAGCCTCTATGGTTCTGTTTCATCCTGGGAATCAAGAATTCCTTCATATAGATTTTACAGTGAAGCATAAGACCCAAAATAACAATACAGAGCAATATTGTATTAATACCTTATTAGTCATTTGCTCAGCACAGAAATCAGATCGATGCATGTCTCTGAAAACACTGCCATGTTAAATAACAGGGCAATGCAATCAGTCAAAGACTGATCAAGTATAACGTCAGAAAATCTCACATGACTCTAGCAAGCTTACTTTTACACTTCTGCTGCATCAGCTGGGAAAGATAAAATGCTATCAACTAACATTTTTAGGCAACTTTGTCACCTTCACAGAAGTGGTTACACGCTGGTTCTGCCACACTAAGCTAAACAACAATCATCTTAGAAACAGTTAGAGAACTGGTTTTGTATTCTCCCGAGATGCAAGGGTTTCCTTACAAAGCTATGGATTATTCAGAAGAAATGCTGAGGAATACGTACTATTCAGAAAAAAATCCAACCATATGTTCTTGGCAGAAGTGGAAAGGAAGCTTCTTTACGTTTCTTCTCTAACAATAAATTGTAATGCCCCAGGGAATCGGAGAGCTTTGAAAGTTCAAGTTTTATGGCAGCTGAGAACAGAGCGCCTTGACTCTCCTCAGTTCTTGCCAACACTAACGACTGGTACCCTGAGCAAAGTCTAACTTAGTGCATTCCAAACAAGATAATTCTCAAAGCACACTACAGTTTACAGACTACAGTTTGCAGTTATGGTTCGAGTTAAGGAAGAAGTCAAGCTGTGGTAGCTTTTTTAGTGGCTGTCAACTTCAATTCATGTTAAAAATAATCTTGATCGCACTTGAGAACAAGTATACCTAAAACACAGTGAAGTGTGTATTTCATTTTTTTAAATGGACATCTGAGATTAATTCTTGTGACTTTTATATTGACAAAAGTCAAACATCAGTTTTGATTTTCAAACACTAATTTTCCCACTCTCAATACGTTTTATAAAGATTAATGAGATGCATGCATGTTGCTTTCATTTGAAATGGCAACTCAGATGCAGCACTTCAGTCTGCTCAGTTCTGAGCCTCACTTAGCCCAACATGTAGCTCTAGTAGCCTGGGCTGTCGAGTTGGGATATAGATGTATGAAGTGTACTAAAAATGAACTAAACTGAAGAGAAAGAATCACGGAACCAGAGGCAGTATTATTTATGCTCCCTCAAACAGTTGATGTATTTTATATTCCAGTTCTGTTTTACTGTCTCTTCCAGGATAAATAGATACTGAGACACTGTAGGTTAAGCTTCATTTAGTTGGACATTTTCAATAGCCTCTAAGAAAAAAGAAAAAGCAAGAACCTGAGAGCTCCTCATTTTCTCTGAAGAACTTAGGCTATGAACAAAATAAAAAAGCTCTTATTATTCTCCAACCAATACCTAACATAGGTAATCCAAGGGGCCATTTCACTTGTATTTATTTGCTTGAATGAAACATTATTTTGAGCTATGCCATAGCAACATTGAAAGTAGCAAACTTCTCAAAACCCACAAATCACGTTCTGCTAAGCCGTAATGCATAAACCATGCTAAAACTCCCCTGCACAGAAAAACATCTCACCCTCAAAACCAAAAGTGGTTCCATATGCTGCAAATACCACAAGGCATAAAAAGTTCACTCTATCATTTTAACTTTATAACAAAAAGTGATATGGAAAGCCATGTGTCAGCAGTTAGCCATACCTTGATGTTGCACAAACACACTGCCAATTACTTAACATCACAATTATTTGAGTATTTGCGGTCCACAGCAGCAAAAGCTGATCTAAGTTTAGTTTATTAAGCCTTCTCCTCTCGTTCCAGGCATGTGCTTCTAACACCTCTATGCCAGCATTAGTTCCTACAAGGCTGTAGGATGAGGGATTTCGGAAAGTTATTTGGGAAGCTAATGGAAGGTTGAAGATATTATAGGTCATCTGACGACCCAGAATCATTTCACCAGCCACACATACTCATGGTTGGCTAAAACTGCAGATACTATCACCAGAAAAAAAATGCTCAAACGAGAATTAGGCACATCAAAGACTTTAGAAATGCAGAAATTTAGTACTAATTATTTTCTAGATCTAATTTGTTTACTAAAGGCCAATTTATCTTTTAAAAATTACTTTACATGACAGAGTTCACCATTTTCCATATGGTAGAATTGAGCTATAACAAAGCATAGCTGTAAAGTAGTGCATGTCAGTAATGGGAAGAGAACAAAAATATCTTGCTATTCACATTATTATAGTCACATATTAAAAAGGTCAAGCTACCATATTGTATCATTGTTGAATTAAACAATTCCTACTGCTTTATTTCTGTAACAAGTGTGCCTTCACATTCTCCTCCTTTCCTACTTTTCTCAGAAGACTAAATGGAAACCTTCCACTAATAATGAAAAATGGGTAGGTAGGATACAAAATAAGTTTCTTCCCCAATTCCAAAGGGCTGTCGGGTTTACAAAAGCCCCTTGGCCTGGAAGTCTCTCTGAAGTCCTCAGATGTTTTCCTGTTTACAAAATAAATTCCCTCCGTGTTGCCTGATCAATGTAATTACGATTGCTTTCAAAGACAGAAAACCAAGATAATAATACCAGAAAAAGTTAGACATGAACAGAACTTGATCAGTGGTATTAACTGCTATTTTTTCCTCCATCACATTTTGCTCTAACTTCTTCATTAATGATTGACTGTAGAATAGACAGGTAATGAGGGTGCTCTAGCATCCAAAACCTGTATTTTCTTTTTAATGCTTTTGCAGGGTAGTGGGTTTGAGGGGGTTGGGTGGGTAGTGCAGTGGGTTTTTGTTTTCTCTGGGTTATTTTTGCTTGGTTTGTGGGTTTTTTTTCATTGTTGTTGAGAGTATCAGAAATGTTAAGATATGTGGTAGTACAGAGTTTCAGCAGTTAAGGAACTGCTAAAGGAGGCACAGGAAGAACAAAAATTAAAAGGAGGGAAAAAAACACTAACAACAACAACAACCCCAAACAAACAAAAAACCCAACACCCCTCCCCCCCTCAAACACTAAACAAAATCCCCCAAACAACTCCAAAACCTAAAAGCCAACACATACAGACAAAATGAATGGGAAAACTCAAATACTGCACAGTACGAAGGAACAATAAGGACCAGCTTAAATGTGTGTGCAGTTCTGAAAGAAGTTATATTTTCCACATCTTCAGACATCTTAGACATAATCAAAAGTAATGCTCAGCAGAAAACTCATGAAAGAATAAAGAGGATCCTGAGTAGTCATCAACTATTCTATTCTCAGCAATAGCTGCACTTGGGGAACTATCACATAGAAAGGGGAATGGGTCCATGAAACTTTGCTGTAAAGACCATAGATCCTTTTTTTGGCAGCTTGGGATATGAAAAACTTGTGACTTGAGAAAGTGTAAGCTTCAGCACCATAAAGCTTAATGGAGACACTGTTACAAGAGTCTTACATGAATTGTCCTCGTTATATTACTGGAACATGGGATCAGAATCAAGCTACCCTTGAAAGCTTTGAACCCAACACCATGCTTCTCCTGTGGAATTATTCCCAGGCCTTACTTTCTACTGAAGTAATTTTAAACAGACCTATATTTTTTTACTCATAGAAGTATCCATCTTTTACCTATTTATTTGCTTTACTGTAGAGAAAGTGAGCCACAAAGCCACAGAATGTGGCTGTCCTAATGAAGAACTTGAATTAAACTTGCTCCAAATCCTGTCCTGGAGGATATGCTCAAATGTACAAGTCTTTTAATTTGTAAACTTGAAATGAATTAGCAGAATGAAATTCACCCAATCCCTCGTCCCTCCGAGGGACCACCCAATCCCTCGTCCCTCCGAGGGACCACCCAATCCCTCGTCCCTCCGAGGGACCACCCTTCTGTACATTTAATAACAAAAAACAAACAAACAAACAAAAAAACCAAAAAAACCCACTACCCAAACAAAAAAAGAAACAAAAAAAAATCAGTAAACCTCATTAAAAACATTGTATGTTTTTATACAACAAAACCTCCCCAAAATACTCAGTTCTAATCCAGTCTATAGATGACTTGTAAAGATTTTAAATGCAATAGCAAAAATTAAATAAAATAGCTAGGAACACAATCTTTTCTTTTGAAACTATGCAGATTAAAGCTACCAAACTTGAGAAGCCTGTTAAAGAACCCATCAAGGCACAATACTCCAAAACTCTTAGCCTCAATCTGTTTTCTTAGCAATTCATCTTAATGCTTCATCTAAATAGAAAAATTATAGTGGTCACTTTGTGATCTCTTTCACCAATCACTAACTGAGATGTAGAATCTAGCAGTCTACTAGTATTAAAGTTACATAAGTAGTACCTTGTCAGATAACTTTTTTCCCCCCAATACAACCTTTCTTAAAAACATAAGAAATAAAAACAATCTTATTACAGATTATGCTAAACCAGAAACAAATTCTGTCCAATGGACTAGAACAGATTCAACAGACAGGTACTAGAAAGACAGCATTGCTTTACTGCATTACTCCTAACCTTTTATTTCTAGATACACTTGCTTCATATCAAGGTTTGAAATATCCACATCCACAGAACTGAAACAGAAGCAGAAAATCCACTTGCATATTGTAAACCCAACCAGCCACTCAGATGGCTTAGGAACACTGGCTAGGAGCAGTCAAATAAAGCCTATACTTAGAAGCATTGAAGGCTGAATCCTTAAACATCTGAGAAGTTAGAGCTCCAAGGAGAAGGAAAAAAAAATTAAAAATCAGAAT
Source organism: Ramphastos sulfuratus (assembly GCA_013399055.1). NCBI lineage: Eukaryota > Metazoa > Chordata > Aves > Piciformes > Ramphastidae > Ramphastos > Ramphastos sulfuratus. Next base: position 74,428 of record WBNM01025675.1, on the reverse strand, counting down.
TTGTCTGCAATCTTTGCTATTTTTAAACCTTCCACATCTCAAAATCCCAGAAAATGTTACTATTGTCTCAAAATACTTATCTATGGTGTGGTAGTGTGGTTTCCCACGGGGGAGGGAAAGAATAGCATCCTGAGAGTAGTTACATAGTTTCTTAACTAAATCAACAAGGCCAGCTGCTGTACCTTCCACTTTTGGAAGTTTCTCTTGCTTAATGCCCTTGAGCTTAAGCAACATTTCCAAAAGAATGAGTGGAGAGCTGCATGCAGTACCAATCAAAGGGACAAAACTATCCACAGAGTAAGCTATTCTTAGGAAGCACTCAAGACAAGTTAATCATCCTAAAAATAAGCAAGCCTGCATGTTTTCTTAATTTTTAATTCTGTAGGAGACCTGGAAAGGATTATTTGCTTGCAAAGATACAGCACTTTACTATCATTAAGCTAGTCTATAAGCAACTTTATTCAAAGTTATGACTTCTTTGCAAAATGCCCTTCTTGTTGGAGGCTGGGGAAGGAAACAAAAACTCAAGAGAGTCACAGGAAGACAAACATGTTCCTTTCCAGTGCTCTGAAAGGAAGCTTGAGTTCTCAGGAAAGTAGTAGTACAATTATGTATATGCAGGAAGAAAGGGATTCTCTTCTCACTCTAGCACTAAAGGTGCTACAAAATATCAACTTAGCCTGAAAGGCAAATCAACATCCTTATATGACCTGCAAATGCTAACTTCAGCATCTTGCAAGCCATGCTGTTCATCAGTCCTTTCACCACTACATGAAGTGGTACACAGGATTTGAAATGTGCTATTGGAAGGAAAAAGACTCCAACCCTCAATTATACTTCTCAACATATTCACATTAAAGATTTTGTTTTACTTAGAAAGAAATGTGCTTCAAAACAATTCCTCTTGTACAGATGAAAAAGAAGGCCTTGCTGTTAATTTAACTACACTATGGTAGGACAGGATCTTCAGACAATTAGATGTTCCAGTAAGATATCTTGTTTATTTCTTCCCTTTTTTGGTTGATATACCAGAACTACTCTGAAAAATGTGCCCTGGAACATGTATTCAGCAATTATATGATTTCAGCTTTGGAAACAAAAGGACAAAGTTATCCTACCAGTATAAAGAATATTCACATAGCATTACTTCCAGATTCACTTACACAGAATGTAATAATTAAATCTTTGGTAAGAAAAGTAGCTATTCAGTACTTATGTTTAGTTTGGTTGCTAAGAGAATCCTGTATATTTTTGTTAAGCCTTCATCTTTACACACAATTTTTAATCTGTTGCATTGTAGTTTCCTTGATCAGGAAATAAATTAATTTGTGGATGTTTAAGAACTCAACTGTCCCTTATTAGGAGATTCCATCATCACTTCAGTACTTCCCAAATATTTACAAAGATTCTAAATACCTACAGACTCCTTGCATTTTCTTTCCCCATCATTCCATAATTTCTGCCAGAAAAATGCATAGCCAAGCTATTCTCTGGATGAATGTCACAGTACATAAAAACAATTGAAGAAGGGTTTTTTTCTTTCACAAGAATCTTAGGAAAAGATTCAGTCTTCAGCAGCTTGTGGGAATAATCTCCATAACCTTTCTCTAACTGAGCTCGCCAAGAATATTTAGAAAAGGAGCCATTTGTAATGAAAACAGATTAGAATTTTTAGAGAGTCTCTCACTTAGAGAAGGAAGCAACATACTAATTTGTTTTGATGTTTCTTTAAATATGCAAAATAGATTAAAGAGTGGTGGTGTGGTTTTTGCTTTGGGTGTTTCACTTTTTTTTCCCCAGACCTCACAAAGAAGTATCTACACAGTAACAGTTAAAACAATAAATCTTAATTTTCATTACCAGATGGTGGGGCAAGGAGGAGCAGAAAGGACTGTTTTGCATTCTCCTCTATTTTTAAAAAAGACGCTATATAAGCCCTAAGAAGAAAGAAAACCTCACCTACTATAATTCAGGGAAAACCAAAATCAAACAGGAAGTGGATGAGCCATGGGAGTCACAGCCTAAGCAAAGGAAGGCTCCTCTCTTTGTCAAAGCAATGATAGCAACAATCTAATCAATTTTATTTCTGTGGAACAGATACTGAAATCAGAATGGAAAAGATGGAAAACTACCTTGCTATACCTGAAGCAGAAAGATCTTGAAATGTTACATTTATGTTTAGTTGAAGGTTTTCTGTTGGTTTGGGGGTTACACTGTGGATGCTGGGTTTTGTTTTGGGTTTCGTTTGTTTTGGAGCTTTTGGTTGTGTTTCTTTTTTTTTTGTTGGTGAGGGGTGTTGGTTTTGTGGTGTGTTTCTTGTGTTTTGGTATTTTTTTTTTCCTTCTTAATCACTCAATCTGTTGAGGGATAAAAGCTCATGAGTACACATATTAGTGAGAATTTATCCAAATTAGTCTTTGTACACAAAGAGCACACACACAATGGCAAACCAACTATAGCAGTATTTCTATTCCTGAAGTAAAACTTTTCACATTCTCATGAACTTTTCAGATGCTCACCCCACTCATGTGGGATCCACTCAGGATTTTATAGTCTCATAAAAAAATTGCAATATCAAAACATCAGCTTTCCTTAAAAATAGTATTATTGGCTCTCTACTCTGAAATGAAGCTTAAAAATAGTCCATATTACTTAAAAGCTTAACAACAAACAAATAGAAAAATCCAAATGAGCTTCACATTTGGTTCTCTCCCAACAATGCCACTTGATTTTGTGCCCTGTATTTTTACTAATGACACAATACTGCAAACCAAGCAACTATCTCCATTGCAATATAAACCCCCAAAAAATACTGTCTTCATTTTAATGATATTCAACCCAAAGATTTTTTTTTTTTAAATTAATACCTCAGTCTGACCTTCATGGGCACTGGATTCATGAGTGACACGAATAGCCTAAAGTGAAAAAAAAAATTTCAATCAGACTTCCAGTTTTTTAATAATTAGTATATGTTCTTTGCTACATCAAATGACACAGATGTAACTATTTATGTGCAGTGTTTCTAATAAATACATACAGCACTGATAAACAATCTCCACTTTGAAGGATCTCAGAAGACCACTGAAGTCAGTTTCATCACAGTCAGTTCAAGTCAAGTATCTAACAGCTTGTAATGGCACTTTTACACACAGAAAACACTTATGGGAAAGCCATTTTGTTATATATAATTTCTTGAGTAGACAAAATACTTCTGAAGTTCTGATCAGACATCTTGTGTCTAACATTTCTACTGAAAATGTCATCAAACCTCTCTTTGCTACTACTTCCTTCAGCCACATGTTAACACTCTTATTCCTAAGGAGTTTACAGTAAGTTTAAATTGAATTCAGACTTGGAAATCATTCAAGATTTTAATTTTTAGAGAGAAGCATCGTCACCATCAGGAGCAACAGCATCACACTCCTCTTCCACCACTTGCCAGAAGTTNCCCTTGCCCTGCTGCCCACACTGCTCTTGCTGCAGCCCAGCACACAGTTGCTGTCTGGGCTGCACTCACACTGCAGGCTCATGTTGAGCTTTTCATCACCCCAGACCCCCAGGTCGTTTTCCTCAGGGCTGCTCTACAGCCATTCACCACCCAATGTTGCATTCTTTCAAACATCACTAATGATCTGGGTAACCCCTCTGTCATCCAGTTCATCTAACTGTTTGAAGTGGTGAGGGAATCATTACATTTCAGCCAGATCAGCTCTCTGCATGCCTTAAACTGCTAGACACAAAGAGAGATGACTAGGAGTCATAAATTAAAGGAGGCAGCAGGACCATCTTTCAGCAATAGCTTCAGATGAGTTTAAATTGGCCATTGAAGTGCATACCAAACACACCAAAAATATTATGCACACATTTCTCATCCATTTCAGAGTCACTGCAAACTAAGCAAGGGGATTAATATGAATGTGAAACACTATAAAATCCATTCTGCTACTGAACTATGAACAGGCAAGAATGCTTTATACTACCAAAGCAGAATTTTCTTTGTAGCAACTCTGATTACAAGCTCACATTTATGTTCTTCACTGGATCATGTCCTAAAGATAGTACCTTCTCATGCAAGTAATTCTTATGGTATTAAAATGATTAAAAAAATATGATACTAACTTCATATGTTTCTAGATATTTGGCCCTCTCTTCGGGAGTCATAGATAATGAATCTTCTAGGAACTTTTTCAGTGAAGAATTTGTTTCTTTAAAAAAAAATAAAAAAGTGAGACAGAGTCATGCTTTAACTTTGATTTCATTCAAACTTTACAGAATGCTTGTACACAATCAATATTTGAAGATAATTACATTATGTCTTCAAAATACTGAAGCCTGACTACAAAAGAATTTGTCACATGCAGTGCTTTGAGTGCTTTAGTTCATGGATTAGTATGAAATACTGTTTTTGTAATTACAGGTAGGATATGCTCTTTGAATCCTTTCTGAACAGTTATAAGTTCAGGGAAAATAGAACAAAATATACCCTTCCCTCCATGCCTCCCCATTGTTAAGGAATAAAGGGTTAAGCTGACAAAAAAAATCACCCAACCAAAACAAAAAAATAAACTTACCAAAATTCATTTTATCTCTGTTGTTTGCAATAGCATGAATTAATCCAATTGTTCCACAAGCATTGTTAATGGTCTGCTTCATGAAATACACTGATGATTTGACATCTTGACCCTTAGCTTTTATTCTTTCTTCCTCTTCTGTTCTGAAAGTTTCATACTAGAAGGAATGTACGAGATATTTCACATATATTAATTAACAGCTCTATATTGTTTTGTAAATTCATGATTTCTTAGCCAAAACCCGGTCACACTTGAAACAATTTTGAAATGTCTCATCTAACACTTTCCAAAGTGTTCAAAATATTTCCTTAATCTGACCACCTTTCAAATCTTTTTGTTATATTCAAGAGAGATGGTAAGTTCAGAGGTCTAAAAGCACTGATAAGAAAAACAGATTACTTCAAGCATTTAGGATCAAGCAGTCCTATCACTGCCATTGGGTTGTGGAGTCTCCCTCTCTTGAGATATTCAAGACCCTCCGGGATGTGATCCAGTGTGATCTGCTGTAGGTGGTCCTGCTCTGTCAAGGGGGTTGGACTGGATAATCTTTCGAAGTCCCTTCCAGGCCCCACCACTCTGCAATTCTGTGATTTTTCTGGTTTGTTTTTCAGGGTTTCCTGTTTAGTTGGCGTTCATTGTTTGTTTTTGGTTGGTTGGTTTGGTTTTGTGTGGTTTTTTTGTTGTGGTTTTTTGTTGGTTTTTTTTTTTGGGGGGGTGGTGGGAAGTGTTATTTGTTTGTTGTTTTCAAAAATGTTTATCTGAAACAGAAAAATGTAAAATGTTCAACACAATGCTGCGCTTTCTCCTTGGCCTCTTTTACTAAGTACTTTTGCAGACAAAAAAAAAAAATAAAGTAGATGGGCTCAAGATCAAGGAAAGTGATATACAGTAAGCACAACAGAAAGGGACTTCTACACAGAAGAACAAAGATATGGTAGAAAAGTTAAATTGCACACGTCTAGAGACATACAAGAAACATAAATAAATAAAATAAAACCAGAATCAGAGAACCATACAATCATTTTGGTTGGAAAAAACCTTTAAGACAACTGAGATCAACTAAACCATGTTCCTTAACACCACATCTATGCATCTTCTGAACATCACCAGGGATCACCACCCCCATTGCAAAGATTCAGCCACCTCCCTAGGAAGCCCATTCCAGTGTTTGGTAACCCCTGAAAAAGTGTCTTCTAATATTCAATCTAAACCTCCACTGGTGCAATTTGAGGCCATTTCCTCTCCTATCACTGTTACTTGGGATAAGAGACCAACACTCACTTCACTATGGGACACACTGAAAAGGAGACAGAGGAGGAAATTCAAAATAATGATCAAGAGTCTTGTGAAGTTCACACGGAGTAACAGAAGTTGAGAACATTGGGACTTCATGTGAAAGACTGAGGCTTTACACAGTTGGAATAAAGAGCTGTTTCTCTTATGTTTCTGAAGGATTCACTGGAGAAAACCTTAGGTACTTGTCTAGTGGTCAAATATGCTTGATCAATTTAACAGAGCCTATGTTGCTGCTCTGGGCCTGTGTGCCATATGGTTCTTCAGGACAAAATCATATACACCTTCCGGAAAAAGACGAAGGTTGCTCTTCTACATGTTCCCAGAGCATGATCCAAGAAATTATTTTTTTCACAGGCAGGGAGGCAAAAGAAAAGTGACAGAGAAGGAGTTCAGATCTGTAGCTCAACCAGCTGGAGAGAAATCAGAGTACACAGAAAATGATAACTCCGAGGTGACAGGAAGTTTCCTGAAGACAGGTGATGACAGTTATGAGTCTGCTTCAGCTCAAAACTATCAAGTCTGAAAAAGACTTCCTGCATAGGTGTTTTGCAGAAACTGAGAATGTAGAGGTTTGCAGGGCTTAATTAGTATGAGAACTGAACTAGTCACTCTTCTCTATTTAAACAGGTTTTACCATAGAGATTAAGCTTTAACAATTAACGGCTTTATTCTTACAAGCATGGTCTTTTTGAGAGACATATTATAAGGAAGTTTAGCAGATTCACCTCAAACTGTGTCTGACCTTATCAGGATCACATAAGAGTACTGTAAATTGTAAAATCAGTATGAATCATACATTTCAGGACTCAAAGGAGATATGTAAGATGGATGTCCTCTCTATGTAGAAGCATATGGTAGTGCACATCAATAATACAAGGAGCAACAACTACGAATTGGAACACAGAAGATTCTACCTCAACATGAAGAGAAATTTCTTTACAGTGAGGGTGACAGAGCCCTGGAGCAGGCTGCCCAGAGCGGCTGTGAAGTCTCCTTCTCTGGAGACTTTAAAAACCTGCCTGGATGTATTCCTGTGCAGACTACTCTAGGTGATCCTGCTTGGCAGTGGGATTGGACTTGATAATCTCTGGAGGTTCCTTCCAACCTCTAAGGTTCTGTGGTATGACAACACAAAATAAGCAGACTTGAAGATTTAACCACATCAAGTACTTGGAAGTCTAACATAGAGAAAGAAGGGTGGGGACAATTATCTTTCATTTCAGAAATATGCCCCATCTGTTCAAGAATCCAAGCCACACTGGTACTGATGACTGAACTGAAAGTAGATTGATCAGTGCCACAGCACAAAAACTCAAAAAGTAGTTGCATTTGATTGAGTACTACACCCTACCTACTATATTGCTTATGCTGCTGTAGATTTTTGCTGGAAGAAGCAGAGCTGAGCCATTTCACAGTGCACTGATTTTAAAAAGTAAACCTAAACAAAAAAATACCACCGCCGCCCCCCAAAAAATCCCAGAAAACAAAACCAAACCAACACACACACCTTAAATTGTCTGTAACAGAAAAATGTGAGGAGCATTTATCTGTGCTTCTACATTAACTTCTCACTCGAGCTTGAAAATAAATTGGAAATATACATGTACGGTTATCAAAAAAAGGTTCTGAAGGAAGCAGTTTGTTGGTGCTTTTAATTAAGAAGTGTCTTGAATAAGGTTTGAGTCTTATCTTGATTCTGCTATGACACCAAAGTACAAGGTGTGAACTATCCATTCCCATTTATGACAAAAGTGATTAGCTGGCTAAGCAAACATTTACCTTTTCTGTTATTGGAAAGAGAAGTAGCACCGCGCAGACAGGTCTGGGTACCATGCTAAGCAGTTCTGGTTCCATACCATAAACATCTACAAATTGCCAGTCGGGATGTATACCTAACTGCTTAAGAAACTGGAAAATAATAGAACAGTATTAAATAACTAGACATACATACATACATAGACACAAACATATCTGTATATAATATAAAAATATTTTTAAAATATCTATCTCTTCAAAAGTATAAAAACACATGTAGAATACAACATACATTGCAAGAATCCATACTTTCCAAGACATAACCAAAATCCCCATGTTTTACTTATTTAAATAGCTTTATGAAAGTGAAAACACTGCCAGCACTATTTACCAAAGCATTCATGCATTTTGGCCATTTTCAGAGTGTTTTGTCACAAAACAGAAAAGTACTGAAGATTCTCTTCAATTAGAAATCACGGGTCAGAGCATATGCAAATAAATTTATGGTATTATCTGACTTCATGACTACTTCAGAATACCTCCCACCAGTGCTCATCTTGGAGCTGTTGAGTGTGAATAACTCAAAAAACCTGTGATCTTCAGTTGTCTTTTTAGCAGAGACAAGATACATATTTCAGTAAGTGTAACTTTTAGGGTGCTTTACATCAAAAATTTTTTCAAACTACAATAAAGTAACATATTTTGAAGTAGATGAAGTGCCAGACAACAATCATGAATCTTCAGGTAGCTATGTTTCTTCTTTACAACTTCTGAACAATGTCTAAACCAAAGGTATTTGATCATCTCTCTTAAACTACAGCTATATGTCACAGTACAGTAAGTGATTTTAGATCTTTACCTAGTGTTAACCACTTTAGAAGAGAGACTGTAGCACCTACTAAACTTTGACAACGTCTGTATACAATTGGTGCTCACTTTTTAATCAGCTAAGTTTTGTACCACAGAAACTGCTGCAGAATTAAGAACTATATATTATTTAAAACAACTTGAGATATTTATCTTAGTCTAAAAGAACCTACTTGAATGCAGAAACTACTGTCACTATATATGCACCCACGTCATACACAAATCCTGTTTCGAAACACTGCTTCTACTGATAAAAGAAAGAGATTTTGGAGAAAAAGTTGAAGATGTGGAAACCCTGAAGAGATAACATTTTTACGAGTCCCTATATTACTACTGGAAAAACCATTTTCTGTAGGAAAAACTTACCCAGTTCCCTGAGGATTCTCAACATGTTGAAAAAAAGAAAGTCTGATCCTAAATAACTGCAAATTTAAATACCTGAAAAAACATATAGCAAGCAATATTCCTTTACCCTCTCTAATTGAAAAAAAACAATTAACTCCTAAAGAATTTCTTCAGCCAGCATTCAACAAAATTAATCTCTGCAATTCCTAAAAGTGATACTGCAGAAGACCAAAGCAATTTGCTCATTACCTTCCTTAGAGGTGAAAGTTTACTTTAATAAAAGCTTCATCATAATTTCTGCCCAAGGCTATTTGAGGAAATCTATTTACTGATACATTTGCAGTAAAGACGTTTAAGGGTCACATAAGATAAGACAAAATGAAAGGCAGAGATGACTCTTATCTTTCCATAATCCACCTAGTGAACAGCTTTACACATCCACAGAAGAATTCAGTAGCAGTTATCCCATGATTGAGCATATTCATATCTACCTAGATATAACTGTAAGAAATATAAAGAAATTGAGTACTTTAATGAAGTAAAATACAAGAACATACAACAAAATATACTCATCTTTCTGCATTCAAACACTAGTTTCAACTTATATTAGACAAGAGGCAAGGTCATTGTATTTCAGGGGACACAGCCAAGGGGTTTACTCTCAATATTTAGGGATATAAAGCAGACAGTTTCCTCAAAGGCTGAATATATGGACAGGTATTTATAAAAATTAGGGAAAAATTTTATCAGCACCACACTACAAGGGGGCAGAACAACAGAAGACATGCATATCCTTAAGTCAAAGACAATGAACTTGTAGTTTTGTGCTGGTTTAAGGCGAATTGGAATATTTTAATAGAGAAAATTATAGGCTGTGAAAAGGAAACAATGGTGATGTCTACTTCACTCATAGGCTTGCTGACACGAATAAAACTAAGAATATAAACATTAGGTAAGACAGTCGGGCTTGTCGTGGGCTCTGGGGTACAGTGTCTGGGGCTGTTAACAACTTCTGGCTTCTCCTCTCCAACAAATTAATTTCACTAATCACTTTTCTTCTAACTCCTCCTCTGGCCAATCCTCAAAACCTTGGGGTAAGGTATAGGGGTGGGGAGAAGGTGGAAGGGTGGTTGGGAGCCCCTCCTGGGGTCTCTGATTTCTGGGAGGGGTGTTGTGTTTCTGTATTACCTTTAC
>WBNM01025675.1:52601-64118 GCA_013399055.1 Ramphastos sulfuratus | reverse complement strand
ATATTTTTGTGAGTAAATACCAAGCCTCTTGTAATCATTGATTGCCTTCTGCCATAAGCAGAAAGCTGCTTCTCGGGTCCATCTAGTGAACAAGCAGCGTACTGGCCGCAGGTGGTACATCGACCACAAACCTTCTCTTTTCCAGTTTGGTTCGAGTTCTGTTAATATATATACTTAACAGTTATTTCCAGATCCTGTTATAACCTGTATATAGTTTCCTAACGTTGCAAAGAGCCTGTTACTATTGTTATTATTAAATGGTGGTAGGGGGTGGTGCGAGTTACGATTGTTTAATATTAATAAATTATATATTAATAGTTTTATAATATCGTCTAGCAGTACCTAATTACCCCTCCCCGACACAAGGGCAAGCAAAGGTGACTTAAGTTTGGGAAAGGTTTTAAGGAGTATCTTGGAAAAAATGGTATGGCTTTTGGTGCATCTAGAGTAACAAGCCACGCAGTTCACAAAGCTACCTCAGTGCTTGATTCCAAATGCACTGCATAATACGGAGTTTTTCTTTTCATAAGGCCATGTAAACACTTCTCTATTTTCCTCTTTTTTTTCTTACTCTACCTACTAATAAATGGAAAACATGAATTGGCAGAGAGGAAAACAGGGATTATGGGGAAAATCGAGTTCTATGCAAAACTCATAAGGAAATTTTTTCCTTTATGGAGAGGTTTGTGGAACTGGGCATGAGTTATGATTAAGGCTTCAAAGGACCTCAACTTCTTCACTATTTTAAAACACAAGATAGTTTTGAAGTACAGTAAGAAAATGCAGTCAAATGTTTGCTTATGTCACATGTCAAACTCTCAGTTTCTACCACCTTTAAGACTTGCCAAGACTGGGAAGACCACCAAAGTATTACCTTTCAATTAAAATAGGGAAAACAGAAAGCGTGAAGTGTTTTCTAGCTGGTGAAACAGAAGACAGTATACTTTGAGCTGCTAATACACCAAGATGTGAAGAGAACTACAGCTTTATGGAGGAAAAAAAAAATTAAAAAAAAAAAAAAATCAGCAAAACTAAAGCAAACAAGCAAAAAAATCCAAAGGGGGAGGGGTGCATTAAAATCTTTGTGCTTCTAGTAGTTTTCTTGACGTCAATGACAAATCTTTCCATCATTTTATTTGTTACTCTGAACTAGGAAAAGCAATGCACCTGAAAAAACCAGCATTTATTATTTTGCATGCATGCAAAATCCCAACCAAAAAAAAAAAAAAAAAGCCCACCCAACAGGGCTCACCTAGGTAGGTGTCCCAAAATCAGAAGGGACGATGCAAGAAGAATCACAAAATGCTACGAGGCAAGTAAGCGATTCAGACTCTCCTGTCCTGTTCTACACTAAATAAAACAAAACACAGCCAACACGAAGAAAAAGCCACCCCAGAGACCTCGAATCAGCAATGTGTTGCTCTTTTTGGGATTAGGGGGCACAAAGTCCTGAATGAAATACTCAACATATCTAAAACTATGCAGATACAGAGTGACCTCCCTTACTCATACTTTACAATCTAAAACATTGTACATTTCAGTGTACTGTAAGAGCAATGACTAGAAGTTATGGCCAGCACTAGACATCAGCAAGAGCATAGGCTTATGCCAGGCAGTGATTTTAATACACAAGCAGCCTAAAAACTTCATTGTAGAATCATTTTAAAAATACATATATTTAGGAAAATAATTAAGGAGAGACCCAGAATGTGCAGAGGAGATACCTCTGTTTATCAAGACATTTTTCCCATTCAGGTCAAGGGGGAGAGAGGAGAGAAGAGAGCTATCCTTTTAAAAATTTAGTAAGTAGATGATTAATAACTGGCAGCATAAGCCCCTCTCTAAGAAAGACTGACAGATGGGCAACAGATGAGCAACAGACAGCAGGATGGAAAGATGGAAAGCACCCTTTAAACAAATATATGGAGCTTATTTTCAGCATGGAAACATGCAAAGAAAAAAAAGAAATCAATTACTAACACAGCAAAATAAGTAATCTTCTTGCATCTATGCTCTGAATGGATATAAAGCAAGCCAAGGCTGTATTTAGCAAGGTCTGGGAGAAGAAATTTTGTAGGAATACAAACAAGTTGTTAGGAACCAGGGAATGTTCTTCAGAGGGAAAAAAAATCCCTATTAAATGTGACACAGGAAGGTTAGGAAAGAGATGTCACTAGCAACAGCTTCAATTTCAGCAAGTTACCTGGATAACTTAACTAAAATTAAGCCTGGTGTGGTTTTTTTTTTTCTGAGTCTTTTTCTAGTTCTTTCCTAGGCCAGACAAAGATGCTCATACAAAAATGAATCAGTTATAGACCAGAAGGTGAAGCAACCCCTCACACGCTGACAAAAGCATCACTATTTTAGAACAGCAGGCAGTTCTGTATGCTTTTTATACAGCATCGTTCATAGGGAGGGACCTCTGCTGCTTTGCACTTCAATTCAGTGTTCATAGTAGTAAGACTGCATAAAACATGCTAAAAATACATATTACACAAATAGATGGTTGCATTCAGCCCCTTACATTTCCAATTCTTATTTATCTGTATCACAGATATAAATGAACAGTATCTTGCTTCCAATTGTTTGTACATGACTTTTAGAGGCATATTACCAAAAATTCCTTTACAGAATAAGGGAGCTACTCAAACAAGGTATTTTGGGGAATGTTATAGATATATTTCTTCATTCTCTCATTATGACATTTATGGCACTATAATGATGGGATCATTTTTCAACACTCTTTAGAGAAGGCATCTTTCACATCATTAATCAAAATGACTAACCTGACAAGATGACAGCAGCTGTAGAAACTGTAGTTCTATGTAAGAGGCACACCAGCAGAAAACACATGGCTGCATAACTTACATGAGGTGCATTATTATTATCAACTACTCCTGACTTAGAGAGGCCACAATATGGCCTGCACAAACAAGAGACACTCCATTATAATAAACTTTGGAAAAGATTCATAACAAATTCTTTAACATCCCCATTTCATGATCTCATAATCAAGTTAAATGAATAGAGTCCATTTATCATCATAATTATTTTTTATTCCTTTTATTCAAAATCTGCAATGAAAAAAGTAAAAAAAGAAATAATGCTTCCAACTTCAGCAAAAAATGTGAGAAATCCTACACCTTCTAAATTCTTATCTTTCCAATCGTGTTAGTTTCTTAAGGGTGTCTAAAAGAGTAACACAGAGTTAGTGCTCCTGATCTTCGCAGAGACATATATTTTTAACATATCCATCATGCAGTTTAAAATCTTAATACTTAGAATTCCTGGGCACTGCAATATACACCAAACCGGGACACTACACAGGCAGCAACACAAAGCACACAACAAGTTAGGTTAATGAACTGTCCCTGGCTTCCTCCAAAACCACCCCAGCAAGTGTGTTAGAATGTTCCCAGCAGTCATGAGGTGCAGCTATTGAGGCACTGATTCAAAACAGCACACCACATTATGCTGCAAAAAACACCTGGAAATCTGTTTCTGTACCTTGACCATTGTTCGTAACAGGCAGGGGCTGGATCAATCCACTCTTCCAAATAAGTGGCTTTATTTATTATTTTTACAGTGTACTAAGCCAACAATTGGATTCTACTGATTTTGCTGGTCCTTTAAACTAAGGAAAATGTGTAAGCAGGGAACTGCACCTTCAGTGCAACAAGATAATCTATTTATGAACCACTATCATTTTTTTTCCATTCTGTAGCACTTCATCCACTTAAAGGGTGTTCAAGACAGAAAAGGTTTCTTTGTTACAACTTTTTTCCGTCATACTATTTGTCCTTATGATTATTCTTATTATGAGAACTTCGTAGGCTCTGCAGAAGGCTTTCTGGGGTATTCTTTACAGAAAGACACAAGTTGAGTCCTGATCTTCCACTTTTGGAGGCTACATTCATAATGGGCTACTTTCCAAGCATGCACATTATCTCCATTGTTTCCACTCCGCTTACAACAGAAGAGTTAAATTCCATTTCCCAGCCCTTCGACTAAAAAAGAAAAAGACAACCCAAACTAACAAAATATACATTTAGATAAGCCTTTCCAGAAGGACATCTCTGTTTCTTCACATTCTGGCATTCTTTCACTCCAACACAGCAGCTCATTTACAACTGTTACCATCCAACATACTCCAGAAACCATGCCTTTTTAATTGGTTTGATCAACAGGGATTCTTCTTGGGAAGATAGTGTTGCAGAGTTGGTAAAAGAGAAAGATCTTTTAGTAAGAATAAACTTAGAACAATTAAGTATCTTAAGGAAACAATTTGCCCACCCCCCTTAAGAAATGTCTGCCATAATTAGGTGAAGACTGGTTGTATCCAGGTTCTGTCATTTGTTTGGAGATTTTTATTGCCCCTTGTGACTTCAGTCACAGCTGCTGAAGGCATCCATGAATTAAAATTAATTTCTTTATGTAGCTGACTCTCAGTACCTTAATGGCTTTGAAAAGAACAAAAAGTTAGAATCAAAAGCCTGAAAATAATGCTAGGAGGTAACAGGACCAGTCATTAAGTTCTATGTGGCAAGAGAAACCCAAGCCACAGCCAACTCTCAGTAGCAGTTTAACTCTTAACTACCAGAAGCCATTGCTTTGAGCTTCATAATTAGTCAACTAGCCTATCCTTATCTGGATACAACAAAGACATAAGTTGACGTGGCTCCCTATCTAGGAAGCAAGAGTATTTCTTAGAATGTGCAAGATGAAGGTAAGAGAGAACAAAGAAAGGTGGGTGTACAAGACAGACATCAAACAGGAGCACTTTTTTGGTTTTCTACAATTGCTTGGAAATCAATTGTGGGTTGCAAGACAGACTGAAATGACATCATGATGAAGAACAATTGGCTTGTGTTTGATCTTTTCGCTCCAAAAGTTTGTATGCATTCTGACCTTTTTTTTTATTTTTGGTGGCAGAAGAAACTGAGGAAAAGGTGATACGCAGACAAACACCACCTCATAAACAGTGGGTAGATTTTCTTGCTTGGTCTCTCCCATTAGTCAGTCTTGGTAGGAGATTCAGAAAGAAGGGTATCACTTGTGACATCAGGCCCACCAGCTGAAGGCCAAAGAGAAGAAACTCTTCCCTGTCATCACTGTATACAAAGTGGAGCTTTGTAAATGCTGAATCATCAGCTCTTCTATATTAGAGATAGATTAAAAATTCATTCTATTAGACTGTAGGAGGGGTGAANCGGGTAACTCCCAAACCCACATAAAAAGTGTTGTGACAATTAGATTAGCACTGTATGGTACATTTACCTACAACGTTAACTTACATTTAACTACAACGTCTCTTACAAAAGATCATTATAGATATATGGCTATGGTATTTCAAGTGACTGAGTGCAACTGGGAAATCTTTAAAGCTAAGAAATACTCCTGTTTATCCTCACTGGCCAGTTTCTGAACCTTTAAATAACTCTAAACACACACACACAAAGAGAGACCCTATGTACACACTAAGGATTTAGAAATTTCTAGACTTGTACTACAACACAAATGCCTTCACATAGAGAAAAAAACTTTCAAGATATTTTGGAAAGATTTCATGTACACTGTAACTGAGAAATGCCAGTTTTCTCTTTTATCACCTGAACTCCTACCACAAAGACTGAAAGTCTCAAATTTCACTTCAAAATTAGAGAGTATGGTTAGAATATAATAAAGAAAATGTACTAAATGCAGGTTCATTTGCTTTTCTAGTTACTATGAAAAAAGGGAATGATTAATACGATAACCAAAATAGATCAAGCATTTGTTAAACTATAATGACAATTCCGACTACAATCTTAAGAATCAATGCATCTTAGGGGTGACTGGAATAGTGAGGGTTTTTCAAGAGCTCACTACCACACCTAGAAACAGCATTAACATAAGTAGTATGTTCCAAGGATAGTGTGATGTTCAAGTAAAAGAAATAAATAAAATACAATTGAACCCTCCCAACAAATAGGAAAAAAACCCACAAAGCAAAAAAAGCTCACCGAACACATGGTTAAATAGCTGTGTAAAGAGATACATGTATTAAATTACTACTAGACACCTTTATCATAGCTATTGTTGGTTTGGTTTTTTTAAGTCCTGATGAATTCTAGAATACTTTACACAGCACAGCACAGAGTATCATAGGAAAGTCTGTCCTTGCAATTAATGCAACAAGATTTTTTTAAAATACTTTTGCAACTTTATTTGCATGTCAAATTACTATTGTTATTTGAAACACAAGCAGGTTATGAGTAACTTGTGAGTAACAGCCTTGTTACACAATTTACCACTGTACTCAAGTGATTAAAAGAACAACAACTAAAAGGTAAGGTGTATTTAACTCTGATAATTTTTTCTTTCCTTTTTTAAAAATACACACTTCTTGGTCTAGATAATAACAACAACCACTGCTCAGTTAAGATTGTCAAAATTCAATGAAGAAGGAAACCTAACCATTCTAAAATGGCCTCTTCTGTAAAGAAACATTTAAAAGAAAATCCTTGTGTAGTAGAAGTTCCTTTAATCTATGATTATCCACATCTGATATCATCTATCATCAGTGCAAAGTCAGTGGGCAAGAGAGACAGGTTTTGAACAACTTTGAATTGTTCATTTAATGTTCTAGGATTTCCTCCATGTATTGATGCTGCAAGAACTGTAAAATTACTTGTCCTAAGAAACTATAAAACCAAGTACAAAATGACCCACCACCAACCCTTTACTCTCCTGCAGACTCAATTAGTTTATTATACCCACAATAACAACAACGACAAAAAAAATGTTTTCCACACACAGACATTCCTAATTCCCAAACTATTTCAACAATATAGTTTTAAGAATGTAACTTTACTGCTGGAAAGTTCACAGTATTTTGACTTAAAAAGCACCCTTATCAACAGACCTGCTGGGATCTACATCTGATGCCTCATGCTCTTTAAAGATACTCAAAATTATCACTGAGAACATGAAGCAAGGTTGGAGTATTTGTGACTTCCTTTCAGCTGAAGTTTATCTAATACTTACATTTGTGAACTAGAACAAGCTCCTCTTCTCTAGTGTGCATTTTACTATGCTAACAACAACAGCAGTAACAAATCATGCAGATACTGTCAGTAATAAAGTGGCAATATGGTAAAGTAACATTACTATTTATGGCCAGCCAAAGAACGAGAATGAGATGTAAACAGTGATGTAAACAGATTCACACAAATGCACAAAGCCATTACATACCGGTCCAGACTTTGTACATGCTATAAGTAAAAATATGTTTTAATCATGAATTGATTAATTTAAATCCACCTTGAAACACGTGGTTATGTTACATCAATAGCCAGCTCGGATCATATTTATTATCTTTCCCTTCACTATTTTTGGCTTCATAGCGTACATTTACACGACACTAACCACGCACTGGGAGGTTTCGGAGGCGGCAGAAGTCTGAGGGCAGACACCGCTAGGGGAGGAAGAGGTTACTCCCACTGGAGAGGTACCAGCTTTTACTACACGAAGACGAAAGAAGATAGACCATAAAGCTGCAGAAAGACTAAAGGTTACCTCAAATAAAAGCTCCTTACCTGGTTCGTGACCTGAAAAGAAAGCATAGAACAGAGCAGAGTTAAGAGCCCAGTCAGATCCGTTCCACACTCCCAGCAGCCACCTCCCAGCCCGCGATGCGGAGCGGCCCTCAACCCCCTCCCCTCTGCCTCCCTGCCTCCAACCCTCCAGCAGCCAGGCGCACAAGCCCGCAGCCCCTCCCGCGCACCCGGCAGCTCCTCCGCCACCCCCAGGCGGGGCACTCACGTCGGGATTGGCCTCCAGGGGCAGCCAGCGGTGGGGCTCCATAGCGGCGGCGGGGCGGCTCCCGGTACCGGCACCAGGCTGAACCCCGCACGCAGCTCTGACAGCGCCTCACGCCGCCTCGCCTCAGATCTGACCCAGGGCCGTACCACCGAGCACCGAGGGAATCCGGGGAAAGAAACTAGCCCTCCCGCGCCTCCGAGCACATCTCTCCCCCTCTCCGGAACGGCAGGTCGAAGCTACCCACACAACGGTGAACGCCTTCCGCCTGGGTGCTCCCAGACAAACACAGCCGGAAGACTGCCCCTGCTCACCCCCTTTCGCTCCCCCCGGTAATGGACTCTCCGAGCGGGGCAAGGGGCGGTGTCTTGGCCGCCCCGCCCCGCCCTGTGCTGGCTCCCAGGTGTCGGCTCCTGCGTGGCGGGCAGGAGCCGCTGGGAGGCGCCCTACTGTCCCCGGCCTCTCCTTTATGCGGAGCAGCTGATGGCCGGCCGGAGGCCGAGGCAGGTGTGTCGGGAACAGCCGCTCCCTCCGACACGGCTACCGGCAGCTACACCGGCCGTGAGGTGCAGCGCTCAGAAAAACACACCCGGGGTGCCAGACGGGACAAAGGGGTAAAGCGGAGGTAAAGCAATGGCAGGGAGCTACCACTACATCACTCAAGACTTCACTGCATGTAGCTGTAAGGACACAAGCGGTGAGCTCTTCAAATGATACGCCGAAAATTACTGTAAGATGCACTGAAACCAATTTAAAATACTATTTCTTTTCTAGCACTGTGAATTCCCTCATACTTTCTCATCTCAGGAACATAAACGTAGCATTCCTTGGCCATTTGGCTAAGATGAAGCACAGTGTAATGCATTCATACACAGTGTAATATACATTTTATGCCTCAGATGTAGTGTTACGCCTTCTTTCAAGTTAATTCAGAAAAGCTAAAACTGAAGGAATGCATCAGTCTTTGGCCTCAACCCTTCCCAACTACTTCTAGTCACCATTCAGCAGAGAGCAGCTGAGCTGTGCAGCCACTTGCAGCACTTGCATGGGTCTGGCGTTTTCAGAAGTGGGCATTTGGACCAGGATTCTGTAGGAGCCCATAAGGCAGACTTCCAGGCCAGATCTGGGCCAGCAACAAACAGGTACATCTATGGTGAGCACAGAGGGCATGGGGAAGTAAAAAACCACTCAGTATACAGGCAAACCAGACTCCAGTGAGAGAAAGCAATAGCGTAACATGAGCAAATTTTGTTTGTGGGTGCTGCAGAGGTGGGAACACTGAAGTGCCAGGTTGCTAGGAAGGCAGGGTGCTGGGGGCCCAGGTTTGAGAGAAAAACAATTATAAGTGTCTATCCTGTTGGCCTGAAGAGCTTTTGAGAGAATTTGGTATAGCTCTTTAGATCTAGAATGGTAATGCAAATCACCCCTTTCTGTAAGTGTTGGGGTTATGAAATGGGGTAAATTACCTAATGGTATTTTTACTTTGCCTTCTGCAATCACTTAGCTATATGTCTGTGTTGGAAGCTTTTGTACTGACCTATCAGCAATACTGTGGTATGTCTCTTCTTCAGCAATTCAGTCTACTTGTAGCTCATGGCATTTGTCATAGCGAGTGTTTCATCATACTAAGTTCCAGGCTACACATGAACCTGTACTGTCAGATTGCCACCAGTTTCCATCAACATTCCTCTGCCACTAAAAGCTTCATAGAGCATGGTTTAAGATGGGAAAATTTTCTAAGGACATACAGTTTAATACTGGGGATGGGCATAGATGCCAAGATCATTAAATACTTCATCACCTTCTGTTCCAAATTCAAAGAACTAAATGCATCTTTATATGTTGATGAAAAGGATCATCAAAATAACTCAAAATTTCACTAAATGATTCTGTAATTACTGAACCACCAAGATACTCAACTTCACATCTACACATCTTGGAGAAAGAATGAAAAGTAACATAATGAGTATTACTCATAGTGCTAAAGGCACTTCCAAGAGACTTGAAAACAATACCTAAAGTTGTCTGGGTAACAAGTAAGCAATAGTTACCCAAGTTAAGAACAAAGAGATTGTCCAATCGATCCCTTGCTATCAGAGACAGATCTTTCTAGTACACAGATTGCTCATGTTTTGATTATCATGAGGTCATAAAAACACATAGTACTTAAAAACATTTGGACACTTTATTAGATACTGTAAAAATGGGAGGCGCCAAGACCAGACATGCCATAAACATATAAAGCTCATAAGTACACACCATGTTCCAGAGCAATTACCTTTTCCCTGAAATATATCCTAAATCTTTTCATTAGCAATTACTAAAAATGCATTTGAAAGTAACCAAAATGTATTGTATGACCTTCAAGTACTTTGTCACAGAGAACACATTACAATGTAAAAAAAAAAACAAACAAAAAAACCAACAAAAAACCCAACTAACAACCAACCAAATAAAACCCACAAAGGCTAAAAGCAAATGTAAAACTGATTACTAGAGAAACGTAAGAATATTTGCTATTTTAAAAGCTGAAATTGCTTAAAATCAGTGAGCTTTTAGGGCTTCATCCACAACCCAAACTTAACAATTAAGTTCAGTAAAAGCTTATTGAACATGGTTCTAGCTGTACTTCTACAAACCCCGGCTTTTGTTTCTGTCATTCTTAAGACAACTTATCTACGGAGATCATCCATGGACTGCAGTCAGTTTGCAGGTGTACAGGCTGATTCCACAACCCACCCGTACAAAGTATGGTCAGTCGGTACTAAGTTCAATGTACCGTATGTGCTGCATACACGCAAAACATTGCGTGANGGGTGTCGCCCCGCGAAACTACCGCTCTGGGGCTCCGGGGGAAGCCGTGCCCGGTAGATCTTGAAGAAAACTTGTGACGAGCCAGCGAGGCCCTTCTCGAGCTGTCCACGGACAGGCGGCCTGGTTATACGTTGCAGTGAAGCCTTAGGGGAAGCAGCGGTCCTGTGCTGTTGGCGCCGGNAAAAAAAGCACAGTTAAAAACACTCTGACGCCAGATAATAAGCCCAGGTCTGCAAACTTATTGTGCAAATCAGGCGTAACCTGAACTGGTATTTGGAAACGCTCCTCCAGGCACCTCCCTAACCAACCGCTAGCGCTAGCACTAGGCCAGACGCCTGCAGCAGTACAGGCCTGAGACAAAGCACTGACACGGCCTGGCTTTTAAGGCTCTCAGCCGCCATCCGCGGGTGATCTTTTTCACCTGACACTTACGGACCCTTAAAACGAAGTCCTGGTTTTGCTTAGCGAAGTGGAAAATTACACTTCCCCGCCCAGCAACGACCCCACGCAGCGTGGGGGCGAAAGAAGAGGCGCCGCGGCGCGGGCACGCTAAGTCCCCTCGCAGAGGAGGAGCGCGCATGCTCCCTGCTCGGCAGCCAATAAGGGCGAGGTCGCTAGCCCTGCCTCGCTCTGGTGCAGCCTGGCGCCAATTAGGGAGGCGAGCTTTGTGTGGTGGAAGTTGAGTGTCGACCGGTGCGCGGTGTCATGGCTGCCGGTTCCATGGTGGTGCTGGCGCGGGCGCTTGAGGCGCTGGGTGAGAGAGCATGGAGGGCATCTCAAGGGAAGCTGGGCCCATCTGGGCCTGCAGGGTGGGGTGTGGAGGGAAACGGGGCCGACCGAAGGAGTAGGCGCTTTTCTCCTGGGGGGGGGGGGGGGGGGGGGCCGCCGGCGCGGACGCGCTCG
>WBNM01025675.1:36432-52581 GCA_013399055.1 Ramphastos sulfuratus | reverse complement strand
GGGGGGGCTCCGGGGGAAGCCGTGCCCGGTAGATCTTGAAGAAAACTTGTGACGAGCCAGCGAGGCCCTTCTCGAGCTGTCCACGGACAGGCGGCCTGGTTATACGTAGCAGTGAAGCCTTAGGGGAAGCAGCGGTCCTGTGCTGTTGGCGCCGGGGGCAGCCTCGAGCGTTCTGGCTTCCCGGTTAGCCGCAGAACTTGGTGCGAACGCTGATCCAAAGGCCCGCGGAAGCTGAGGCCGTGAAACTACATAGAATCAGCCTGCAGCTACGAGGCCTGTGGAGTCGCTTGTATCAGGCTTGAAATACTAGCTTATGTTAGTGCAATTCAGGAGAAACTCGCTTAAAAGAAAACTTTGTTTTTAAGATAAACGTATGCACGAAGATCTAGAGAATTGTTCAAAGTGAGATTGGGTGGATCACTGTAACATTCTAACGATTTGCTTCTGGTCACTACTGCTTGTGTTTTACAGATGTTGGCGGTGCAGCAGATAAGATTAATTTAATACCTCAAGACTTTTTTGCGGAACTGGTAAGCAGGGCAATAAATGGGATGTGGAAGGGCTTCTGGCACTCTGATTTTAGGAGACCTTTGTGTTTAAGCTTTTCTGCATATTTTCTGTTGCAAAGAGAAACTTAGATACATGGTAGCTTGGATTTATGTGACTCATAAAATAGAGTAGTCCTACTAAGACCAATGGCGTTGCTTTAAATTTGTTTTTATTGCAGTATATTTTTAAAAATGTATATTTGCCTTTCTTAAAAATGACATTTCAAGCTACTTTGTCTGAAAAAGAGTTTGTTTAGTGTAGTATGCACTTGAACAGGATGGCTCTACAGATAGGGTGAAAATGGTATGTTAAGTAAGAATAGCTAGTGAGGTAGTAACTAAGTCATGATTGCATTTATTTGCTTTTTTTGGATTTGATACAGTTTTATCATTTCCATTACTGTATTCTTCACTTTGCATTTAAAGTACCTCTCTGTTGTCCATTTTTGCATTAACCATTTTTTGTAGCGTCCAAGTACACAACTTAGCTTTTGTCTTTTATATTAAAATATACACTAAGAATGTTTTCAAACTTAATTTCTTTACAGTGTGAACAAATAATTCAGCATGTGAACCATAAGATCCCAGGCGTAAATACAGCTGAACTGTGTCAGGTAAATTTGGATTCTAGCAGTTGCAAGCAAGTATTTTAACTGTATATGCTGTAAAGAACAAAATCTTGAGTTTGGTGGGGTTTTTTTTTTGCATATACACAAAGACATTTTTACTGATGCATAACTTAATATTATTTGTTTGTACATTGTGGTTCTAGAGAATACAAACATCTGGGATTGAACTTAATGTTGGTGACCTGTCCAAAATAGCTAACGTTGTTTTCTTTCTATTTAGGTAAGCACTTGCCTCATGTCTCTTTTTTTCTCTCTACCCCAAATTAATAGTGGTATTATGAAGTGACAAGTTATACAATGAACTGATTTGTAACCATTTTTACCCAAAGAACAACTTCTTGGCGTAGTTTATTTTTTTTAAAAAATGTTTAGTTACTTGTTGTATAGTCCCACCTTTTGTAATTTAAAAAAAAAAACAAAAAGAAAATTTTCCAAGATCCTGTGTAAGCTTTAGAACTACTGGCAAAATAAAGGAGGACGTTAAGCTGAGTTGCAAAGCCAAGTCAGCTAGGCCTTTGCCTGGGAGAAGTGCATTCTAAAAACTTGCTTTGTAGAGATTGAAAATCAATATTTGTGCATGTTTGAAGAGCACAGAGTTTTATAATGTTGAACTACTGTGTTGAAGGTATGGTTTTTAGGTAGCATTTTCAGCTCTAAGTTTTTCTATTTTCAGAAAGAAAATTTTCAGGATCTTGCTTGTTCTTTTAATACTTTGTTTCTAAGCCTGTTGTGTTAGCATTAGTATGACTGAAGGTAATATACTAGTATAAATTAACCTACTTCCTCTAAAATACAAAGCCTTGGAGAACTAACATTTTTTTTTTTTTAGCGTGAGTTTAAGAGGGTGGGGTCTGAATAAATCAACCTAGGATGGGAATTTTTTTTAACCTATTTCTGTTGAGCAAATTTAGTTACAGTTTTCTTCTAGATTTGCTGCCTTTTCAGTTAAAGGTTTATTGCATCATTTGACTCATTTTAATACCAATTATACTATTACCTAGAGGTTCTTACTTGCCTTTTAGTGATATTTAATTTACCTCTCCTAAATGTTTAATTAAACTGCTTTGTTTCTATAGTAATAATATTGCTAACTGCTCTTTGCACACATCTTTTCATTGAATTATGCCTTTTTTCTATTGCAAAAACACTTGGAGGCTGTGATTATTTTTGGGTTAATGTTGTGTGAGCCCAGCAAAGCCTGTGCATATTAAGACACATTAGAAGTCATGTTGTTTTTTGTGTGTAGATACAAAAGAGGAGTAAAATATTCTGGAAAAAAAAACCAGAACCACAGGCTGCCCACTTACTGCAAAATACATAGACACATAAAGCAGACAAAGTGCCTGTTTGGGGTGAAGTGAGAAATTTTATTAAATTCATGGAGAACAAAGTTGATGTTATATTCTTTGGATATACCTATAGCACAGCAGCCAGAAACCATCTCTCTACAGAAGAACTCATCACAACCTTGGGCAATGCAGTCAGCGTGCTGCCAAAACATGCAGTTCAAGTTATCCGTCATGTATGGAATGAGCAGGGCAAATCCATTAGTGAGTCAGAAGATGCAAGAAGTATGGCCACAGTGGGGCAGGTAACTAAATGACAAAGTGCAACTGAGCTATTAACTTTTCAGGAATGTCAGTGCTTCTTGACTGCTGAAAGCTTTCCTGTTATAGATGTTGGTGTCCCAGGTTGGGAACTATAAGGTTAAAAAAAGTCCTCTAGGGACTAGAAGATCGTTATTCAATCTCATAATTCTGCTATCTTTTCATAAGCTCAGGGCCAGCCCAACTCGCTCTCCTTTCCTCCCCCTCCAGCCTTGTGTCGGGCAGGAGCTCAGGAGCTGCGTTATTGGGACAAGTGTGTAAGGATAGGCCTGGTTTGGGGTCTCCAGAGGCTGAGTTTAGGCCTCTTGGATGGCAGAGGCATGGGGAGGAGGATTGGAGCACTGGGGATTATAGATTTAGTTTTGGGTTGGGGGAAAAATACAAGGGGGTTCACTTACGGATTCTGTATCTGTCTTATAATTTCTATCTAACTCTCCAAATAAACTTTTTTTCTCCAATTCACTTGAGAGCTTCCCCCTCTCAGCTCTTTAAACCCATGACAGTTGGCAAATGTCTAACCAGGTAAAGGAGCATGCACAGTAAAGGCTGTCTAAATGCTGAACAATTTTCTAGCATTACTGTTTGGATGATGAAGTCACATTTCATACCTTTTAAAGAATTAGTGCTTCATTGTACTACTTGGGAAGAAAAGTGGCAGTCATGGTGGCAGGCACTTGTATTAGCTGTTTATTTAAATCTGTCTTGCATATAATTTCAGTTCTTCAGAATTTATAACACCAGTGCTTCACTGATTTATTGTCTCCCTTAAGCTTCAATTTACTTAAGGTACTTTCTGTCAATTTTCGGCAAGCTGCTATTTTTTCAAAACTAAAAAAACACATTTTAGGATCTTTATTCTTCTTCTAGCAGCAGTTTAACTGATTATGGAATTGGGGGGAAAAAAATCTGTCAGAGGATTGATATTAAAGTTCTGAACACTTTCTTCTTTTTTCAGTAGTTCTGCCTCTCAAAAGGCTGAAAATGGTAACTTACACATCTGAAATGTATTTATGATGTACTTTGATTTATGTAAAATAGTTATGAAATGCTTTGATTTTTTTTTTTTTTTCCCATTATTGCTACCCTGTTTGTGTGTTTTGTTTCCTCTTGATTTAGAAACTTTTGGGAAAAAAAACAAACAAAACAAAACCATGACAAAAGCACAAATAATATGCAAGCCAGATGAACTTTATGGCTCCAGTTCTTCTTACTAGAGCTTTAAATAGCCTGTATTTGCCTGATGACAGTACCTAAATAAGAGCAATGCGTTAAGTGAAATAATTTACAAAATCACTTAACTGGTTTTTCCCCATTAAAACGAAGGGTAGGTGATTTTTGGATTCACAGTAATATCTAGATCTGTATATTTGTTTCCCGTGTGGCTATGAGCTCTGGATGACCTGTGTTGTCTTCAAAACATCCAACAGAATGGTGATACTAGGCTAGATCTTTCCCATACATTGTTTCAAATTATTTTCTTTCTAGTTTGTAGATATTAAATGGAAGCTGGGAGTCGCAATGAGCTCTGACACCTGTAGGTCTCTGAAGTATCCTTATGTTATGGTGACACTAACAGTGGCAGATCCTTCAGGACAAATAACAGATAAATCTTTTGAGATGACGATCCCACAGTTCAAGGTCTGTACTCAGTGATACTTGATTCAGTCTCTTAAAAACAGCAGTGGCATTGTTGTGGAGAAGCAACTCTATACTTCGATGCATACCTTTGCAGTGCTTGTTTGCAGTCATTCGAAGATGAAGCATTAATTATTTCAAACACCAAAGCTAAATACTTCTTTCGTAAGCGTTTAGTTCTGTGTCACTCATCTGAAAATGTTACTTTAGAAGTAATTGGTCTGCTCGCCTGCAAAATAAGCTAACAACTGAATACTTAAAGACTTCTGGATATCTATTGTCACCTGTCACTCTGTTTTATTAAAAACAGATGGGATATTCTGGATCTAGGGAACTGTTCCCTAGCCTCAAATTCTAAAACTTGAGTTAAGCCTAACATTTGGTAATGATTAGGAATTGAGGTCAGTGCGCATCCACCACTGTCTCTGCTATGCTTTTGTCTATTAACTTAATGTAACTGTTAAATTTTCATAGCTGTGGTACTTTTGTTGCCATTCCAGTTTAAAGGCCAAATGTGTCAGGGTATCACAAAAGCTTGTAAGTAAATCCTTGGAATTGGACTGAAAGGAATTTGAGAAGATTATTCTGAATCTTTAGGTATTGTGAAATTTTGTATTCGTTCTGGTTGAAGCCTGTTTTATAATTTACTGCTCAATTACTGTGAGAAATGAATCTTATACTTGAGAAGCCCAGAGAAACTGGGAATGGAAACATTTGTGTGGCAAATCATCTATTAATAGGCAAACACATTCAAACACATGTAGTAATGAATATGCCCAAAAGCCAAACAGCAAACAGCCCCCTCCCCCCAGAAAAAGGGGGGGCGGGGGGGGGGTGGGGCAGAAACTTTCAGTTCAAGCCGTGAACTGTAACCAGAGGAAAGAAGTATTGTGAGAAATGTGGATTGTAACTATTGTTGAACATGTTAGTTTAAACTACAGTTCAAGGTTTTCTTCAGGCAACTGAAATTTATCGTAACTTGCTTTTTAGAACTTCTGCAGACAGTTTCAGGAAATGGCATCTGTTCTTGAAACAGTGTGAAAAGAACTTTTATTTCCACTGAAATTTTGGACAGACTTAGATCAAGTAAATTTTCTGTTCTGCGGAGGGAATGAAGTACTATTGTCCAGCAAGGTATGTATCCTTGGTCTTTTCAATGGGCGTTTGTCAGCATCATCCTTGCACTGCCATGAAGATGCTTTTGAATACTTGAAGCCAACTTTGCAGTGCTGTTTCATCCTGGTAAACAAAAATCAGGATACGTATGAAGAAGCATCGGTGTAGACTTCCTAACATCCAAGAGTAAGAAACTACATATTCAGTCCTGGAATATGGAAAGAGACCTGAAAATGTTGACTGGAAAGATAACTGAGAGAAGTATAAATCCCATCTTAACACTTCCGTCTGAAAAATTGAGATGCAATAATACAATAATACTAATTATAAGGAGTAGATGAAACTACAGGTAACAAGTATACAGTTATTCTTGAAGCATAGCAATGTCAAGTAGTTAGTTGCATGTGTCTGCAGACCTGGCTTCCAGTCTTCTTTTAATCACCAGAAAAGATACTTGTCCTAAATTTCCCACTACTTAGGGTTATAAAAACTGAGATAATGCATTAAACTATTCTGGAGGCCCAAAACTTACTCTCTGAAATGAAGCTCTTCAGTCTTATTTTATGACAGGAGTCCACTGGACTGTGTTGCATGTGCTTGCTCTCAGAGAATGCTCTAACCAGCAAAATTTCAACTTTGATTCTGAAGAATGGGGCATTTCCAAAGGAAGTGACACATCTGTATATTTGCATGCTCTGTGTGTTTTGTGTTTTCCTTGAGTTTTCCATAAACAAAACAAACTACAAAGAGTGGGATGTAACAGAAACAGTACTGTTGTGTTTCAAGATATGCTGCTAGTGTAGCAGAGCAAATAAATACGGAGAAAGACAATTCATACAAATAAGCAGAGTGAAGTTTATACTGCAGCTTCAGAATGGTAGAGACAAACAGTTTTGCTGAGACAGATCTTCAGATGATTTCAGACCCCTTTTGAGAGTATCTACTTTTCTAACTCACTTTTTTTAATTAACATTTCTAGAAGCTGTCTGAAAGCCATGCAGGTTATGCCTGCCATTATGTTTCATGAAAATGTGCAGTGCAGTGTGTTGGACACTGCAGTCCTTTCAGTGAAAAGAGACACTCCCACTCTTTGGGTGTTATGCATGGTGTGTGAAAACAGTACTTGAGAGTTGCTGGGAAGCTTAAGTGAGTGAAACAGTGTTGGCTTCAATAAAAGATAATAAAAATTTGGGGCTGTGGCTATTGATCTGGATGATACTGCCTTTGCACTGCTGAAGTATGAGGTGTTTGCTTTGTGCTGGGGAGAGTGGACTGCTCTTTTCTGGTACATAGAAGTTTCAGGTGGCTTTACTGAAGTTTTGTCATGCTTTGACCTAGTGAATTAATTGGTTTACATCAATACAAAAATTCCAGTAAAAGCATACTCTTTCAATAAAACCAGAGCCTTACAAATTATTTGTTCTAATGCACTTAAGTTCTTCATACATCTGGAAGGATTTGTGCCTTCACTAAAAATTGATGAAAAATAAAATTAATCATGTCTTGACTTGTAGAAACAAAAATATAGTTGACACTGGAAAGTCCGGAGGAAACATTTGGTTACCATTTTTGCTTGATTCATTACCAAAAGGAGAAAGCTGGCAGACTTTGAAAAAATCTAACTTGTCTTCTGTCAAGTCCAAATATTGTAGAAATACTAATGAGTATTTTCAAAATGTCCCTGGACTCCAGTGTGGTGTAACTGTTCCTGTAAGTTGCCTGGACATGTGTGCTATAGCATTTTACTGTCTTGAGAATTTTCAGATATTTATAGACATCTAGGAGACATGATTAAATGTTGGGTATGTACTCAAATGTCTGAGATTGATCCTCATCACTATCACTGAAACTTCTGAGTAATGAAAAATAAAGTACTTTATGAAAGAAAAAAGAAGCCACAAAAATAAAACCAGCCAACCAAAAAAAACCCCAAACTAAAACTAAGACAGCCACAAAAAAGTAAAGAAAAAATTATATTTGTCAGGGTAGCAATATTTGAACATGTTAGTAAGCTGCTGAATTGTTTGTATGTGCAGAAACCATGTCTTTTCAAAGAGAATCAGGAGTCCTTGTGTGTTCCTAATTCTGCTAGTTGGTTGATACAAAATTGTATAACATCAGCTGTTTCTTTTAAGTTCACAGGCATTAAACATACAAGTAACAAAGACAAAGGTGGTCTGTATTTCGTGTTAAGACTTCCATGCAGTAAAGTTGTTTCATAAATATTATAATGGGTCAAGTTCAGGACTGGACTGTGACTAAACACTGTGTGTTAAATTAGGACGAAGTTCAGACATATGTAGTCACTCTCTGTGATGGGTTAGCTAAAAGATATTTTCAGGCTGCAAAAAATATTTGTATCAATTACTTGCAGCTGCATGAAATTCTGCATTAAACCAGGAGAAGACAGGGGACATAGGAAATAAATGAAATTTTGTAGGAAATTGGATTCAAATGGTTTTCTTTCCTTAACTCTATTTAGGAGATAAAACAAACTTTTCTCTTTTCAACATCTGCCTGGAACAGAGCAAGAGGAAGGAAATGAAGGGTCAATGTGTGTTATGTATCAAACAAACTCAAGAAAGTGAATAATGAAGGAATCTCCTTGGCAATGTCTGTCATCTTCATCACATGACTTTTTTTTCTTTCCATCCATGTATTACAAATAGTAGCCTACTCTCAGGAAGTTATTTTGTAGCAAAAATGGAGAAGGGCCCACAGGAAGAGCCCAGAAATGGCTGCAGTCATGTCTATGTGGTATTCTTTTATATATTTAGCTTCTGCACACTTCGGCCTTGTCATGGACAAAGTAAAAGTGTATCTCTGTTCCACAAAAGTCCGCTTGACTTTTTGGAACCACATTTTAAAGGTATCTAACCTCGTTCACTGTGAGCATATCTGCCTTTATTTTTTACCTTTCTGTTTAAAAGACTGTGCTCTCACTTGGAAACCTGAAGGTATGTTAGCTTGGAACATTATAAACAAAAGTAGAGAGATGATAAATCGTGGGAGAAGAGGAATGTTGTTTCTTCTGTTTCCTATCGTACTTGAATTCCTTCAGCACCCTCTTAAGTGTGAATATAATGAGAGCATAATTTGCACTCCTTTTCAGAGGCACATGGGGTTCTTTAGACTTTGTGTACTAGAATAACACACACGAGTGCTTGAGTCATTTGATCTACCTGCAGCATAAAGTGCCCCATCTCTGAACCTTTGCAAAAGGGAGAAGGACTTAAAATTCAGCAGTTTCTGTCCAATGCAGCATCCTGTGGTTGATCAGAGTAGTGCTGATTTTCTGGACAGAGGTTTTTAGCTAAATGTTACATGACTTGGTTAGGCTGCTAGCTTACTGAGCATTCACTGTGTTAGGAAGTTGCATCTGTGCAGGTCAATACATGGCATAATGAGTGTCTTGAGCTTGCATGGTATGCTGGTACAGGCCTCCCTTGCTTAAGGCTCAGTCACCTCATAAACTGGATTTGCATGTCACCTTGCACTTCTGAGCAAATGCTTCCTTCTGCTGTGCAGTGCTGTCTGTACATGCTCATTGAGTTCTACTCTTGGTTCTTGAGGACTTTTCAGTACACAAAGCGTGTGTGTTGGAGGGATGATGCTTGGCACTCCTCATTGCCACTCCTGGATGCTTTGAAAGACTTTCTGACTCTTGTTTCTGAGGCTTTTCTGGAGGAAAGTAAAGAAATTATACTTGAACTGAGTTACTGGGATATCTCTGTGAATTATTTATGCCGTTGTGCCACTAAGAAAGTAAGGAAGTTGATATTGCTGATCTCTGCAGGCTAATTTTAGTCTTTGTTTCCTCTTCCCTGCATTTTCCTCCTAAGGCAGCTAGACCCTAACTAGCCTTAACTTGGGAACGGTTTCTGCTCAATATATGTAGGTGACAGTTTCCAAATACTCTGTTACTAGTGTTTACATTGCAATTACTGTTACATTTGTAAATTAGAAATTGCAGTGTCAGTTTTGTACATTCACTGCTGAGGTTTGGAGCAGTAGTTTTTAATATGCATACTAAAAAAGGAAGACTTTTTTATTCTTCAATAGAGTTACATTTCTATGTTACATGGTACATGAAGAGGAGCTTGTCATAGCATCGGTCAGGAGGTGGCACTGCTACATATAAAGCGGGTGCGTAGCAATCCCATTCCAACGATGGGATAAGCACTTTGGTTCTTGCCCTTGTGTGGCTTCTGTCCAGAACTGTATGTATTCATGTCACTGTAACTTCCAGCCTAGTTTCTCCAGTGTAGGGAAATAGTCGAACTTCTGCCTTAATTATTAATAAGAGTAAA
This sequence comes from Ramphastos sulfuratus, assembly GCA_013399055.1. Lineage (NCBI taxonomy): Eukaryota > Metazoa > Chordata > Aves > Piciformes > Ramphastidae > Ramphastos > Ramphastos sulfuratus. Next base: position 42,736 of record WBNM01025675.1, on the reverse strand, counting down.
AAGGTCAAGTGACATAGCATTCAGCATTACAATGATAATGGAGTAGAGACCATGCACTGTGTATTTGCAGTAGCTTCAAACAGTAATTATACTAACATCTCTGCATTATGGCTTGCTTTGTAAGCAGTATCATGTTACATTCCTACTGAGGCCTATTCTCATTTTACATTTTTTCCCCCTATTCAAATGTCTCCCAGAGAGATTTTTCTAGATCTGTATCTTGTTCATGGAGTAAGCACTTGTGTTTCTCAGTCCAAGGTTTTCATGCAGTTTAACCACTTTGAAGTCCTTCTTACAGTTTATTGTGCAGCCTAGTTTTCAGTGCCTTTATGCTACATGTAGGAACATGCTTCTTTGCCACTGAAAGCTGCTTTGTTCTTTAATTCCTCTGTGAATTACCACCTAATCTGAAAAAATAAAATTCTGGTGTTCTTGGTGCTACTAAAGCTGCAAAGAATTTTTCAGTTTGCAATGAATGCCATCACTGCTGGGTCTCAGGCCATTTACAGGTGTTTCTAAGAAAGATATTTATCTGAGAGTTTGGCCAAATTAAAGCAAGACAGACTTCCCAGAGATGCTTCTGAACTAGCAAGTATTGGATGCTACAGCCATGCATGAAGCTGAAGGAGGACATCAAAGTTTACATTTACAAAGAGTGGAGGAATGTAAGTGTTTGTCTTCCATGAATTACTGGTGTGCTGTGCCACGCTCCTTGAAGTTGGGAATGTAAGAAGATGAGAGATGCTCAGCAGTTGACAGAATCAAGACAACAGATGTCCATTTCCCTAGCAGAGAGTCAAGGACAATGAGAAAGAGGATTAATGGAGTCCCATCTGTTCAGGTTTTTGCTTTGTTTTTTTGGCAGCTATGCTGGCACCATTGGTATTGTTGAGACCACAAGGCCCTGTTGTTTGTGGTAATCTGTACCTTCTCTTCCCGGACACACAGTGCTGAGGTGTGAATTTGCAATAGTAGTACACTGTTGAATTCTTACTGAGAATTGCATTTTCCTCTTGAACAGATAAAATTTGTGACTTTTGATACCATTCTACTACAGATCTGCTCATCTTTCTAACCTGTGCTTCATCCTTCGTAACAATGTAATTTAAAAAATAACAAGATTTGCCTTTTAGCTTTGGCAATGACAGGAAACTCTGTCCTAGTTTCCATTGCTGCAGAGTTTAGAGGGGACCAGGGTACCTTCCAAATCACAAAATGAGAGAGAGGTGGTAGGTATTGCCAGGAAGAGAAGTAGACTTCAGCAGCTGCAGTACTCTCTTCTTCCTTGTTTATCCCTCTTCTTTGTCTGTTACTGCAGTAACAGTAACTGCAGTGTAGTCAGGGAATAGTAGGGAAGTAAGTATCTCCTTTATAGAAAAGCAGAAATAACTGGGAATGTGAAAGTTCTTGTTGCAGAAGTTGCTCTTTCTGCAACGAGTAGGTTTTGTCTGAGCTGCTGACAGCCTCCAAACTCTGCATTACTAACACCAGGGATTCTAGTAAGCTTATCTGATACCCTTTGGAGAGGAGAGGAAACTTAAAACCAAAACAACCAAAAAACCCCAATGAATTCCAAATGTTCCCACCTGGAAAGATGCTGTGACCACATGTAAGTATACAGGACTCTAAATTAAAACACAGTTTTAAACAAAAAGCATTGTTGTTCTTACTGGATTTGAAGTCTCCCATGCCATAAAGTTCCCTGGGATCACTGTTAAATGACAAAAATGACTGGGAATCTGCACAATCAGATTCTTTGTTGGAGAGAAATATAATCACTTAATGCATTGTCTCTCTGAAGTGCTACATTAAATTGAATAACTGATACACTGAACACAGATATAAAATGTAGTGGGTTGCCTTAAATTCTAGAGATGCTTATAAAATTTGTAGCTAGGGATTATTTTCTTACAAATTTTGCTTATCCCAGTTTTAATAAATCTGTTTTGCAGTGGTTCTTATTGGCAGAACAAATAATAATGTCACTGTGATCAGGAAAGATTAGTGCCATTAGAAAAGAAAAAAAAAATACAACCCCCATCAGATTGATTTTTCATCATTTTTATTGTGTACAAATTCCAGCGTCTCCTACTGACACATCTCTATCTGGTTTGAAATCTTACTCAGAAATTTGGCATTACATTTTAAACTGTAATAACCTCTGTCCATCCTGCAAAACATACAGCTTTCAGTATTTTCTAGTGTTGCTTTGCTTTGGGGTGATGAAAAGCTCAACAGGAGCCTGCCGTGTGAGTGCAGCNTTTTTTTTAAAATGTCTGTATGATCTGAGAATAAAATTTGACTAGTTAAAATGGATACAAATATCTAGTGGACCTTGAAATCACAGAGAGTTGTGTCAGCATTCTTAGAAAAGCAATAGGATGGGAAACAATTCCAGCTACAGGGCATATTACTGAATTAAAGTACTGCAGTCCAGGATGATTATGCATAAACTGTGGGATGGTAAAGTCAAGTCTACAGCACCTCTAATAATGTTTTTTTCTGCCATTAAAATTGTGGCTAGACAGCTTAAGGGGATGGATAATTACCAGCAATTAACAGCCTGATCGTGTGAGATGCTGAAGTCTTTCCATGCCTGAAGAAATTACTGAGAACTGCAGTTGCTTACCATTCTGCAGGTTTAAATCCTTAAACACTGAATATGAAGTGATATATGAAGTGGCTGCTGTGGTGCTATGTGCAGAAACAGTATAGATTATATCAAATTATTATTTAAAACAACCCATTCTTCCTTTTGTAAATAAGGAAAAAAAATATACATAGATTTTGTTTGGAAAAATAGTTTGTTATCATCAAGCATATTGAATCTGAAATGTTCAGAGGTGTTAGCTTAGATTTAGTTAGCTGTATCCATGCTTGGTCACTCCAGCAATATGCCTTATTTTAAGAGGTTTTGCATTGGATGTGTAGTTAGTCAGTAGAAATCAATGGCAGGTTATTGCCAATTCAAAAAAGGTCTGCCTCTTGGTATATGATTGACTTTATTTGACCAGCTGAGTGTATATTTGCAGCACATGATAGGGCAGTTATTGAGCATATTAGTTTATTTATTTTAGATCTTCCAATATAGCTGTCACTTTGAATTACATCATTTGCTTCAAGAAGCTTGAGCAATAATTTAAAAAGGAACTGGGGAAAGAAACCAATGGTGGCATCTTGTCAGAGGCTTTGTCTGTCCTGTTTCTGTGCAGGGGTGCTACACAAAACCAAGTGTAAGGTCCTGCACCTGGGTAGGCACAATCCCAAGCACAACTCCAGGCTGGGTGGGGAATGGCTGAGAGCAGCCCGGAGGAAAAGGACCTTGGGGTCTGGGTTGATGAAAAGCGCAACATGAGCCTGCAGTGTGCGCATGCAGCCCAGACAGCAACCGAGTGCTGGGCTGCAGCAAGAGCAGTGTGGGCAGCAGGGCAAGGGAGGGGATTCTGCCCCTTTGCTCTGCTCTCCTCAGACCCCACCTGGAGTCCTGTGTGCAGTTCTGGAGCCCCCAGCACAGGAAGGACATGGAAGTGTTGGAGCGGGTCCAGAGGAGGCCACGAAGATGCTGAGAGAGCTGCAGCAGCTCTGCTGTGAGGACAGGCTGAGAGAGTTGGGGCTCTGCAGCCTGGAGAAGAGAAGGCTTCCAGGAGACCTTAAAGTAGCCTTCCAGTATATGAAGGGTGCCTACAGGAAGGCTGAGGAGGGACTATTGACAAGGTCTTGTAATGACAGGATAAGGGGCAATGGGTTTGAACTGGCAGAGGGGAGATTTAGACTGGATGTTAGGAGGAAGTTCTTTACAGTGAGGGTCGTGAGACACTGGAATAGGTTGCCCAAGGAGATTGTGGCTGCTCCCTCCCTGGAGGTGTTCAAGGGCAGGTTGGATGAGGCCTTGAGTGACCTGTACTAGTGGGAGGTGTCCCTGCCTATGGCAGGGGGTTGAAACTAGATGATCCTTGAGGTCCCTTCCAACCTTACCATTCTATGATTTACACATCTTTGCATTTGAGATGACCTAGAGAGAAACTGCTCTTTAATCAAAAGTAGAGGTGTATTTTCAAAGCTCTGGGTAAGAGCTATGGAAAGGTGCTTGCTTCTCTATACTAACATTTCTGATTACTAGTAACCAAGTTATAAGAATTACAGAATTTAAGTGAATTCCTAACTATATTGTGCAAAGAACTAGATGATGTTACCATTATAATTTTAAACACGAGGGGAGAAATGGTAAGAGTATTGTGTCCAGGGGCATGGCCAAAGTGATACAGTGTTCAACATAAGAAAAATTAAGAATTTTGAACTTAAAATCTTACAACTGAAATGAGAAAAGGCGACCAACTTCAAGAAGGAAAGTTATGTAACTAAAACACTGAGTTTCTAATGAAAGACTATTAATGAGATGGGGGGGATAAAAAGTGGTAGGCAGATTAAAGGATAAGAAAGAAATGATGAAATAAATGGGTAAGGGTAAGAGACAGCTAAGAGGGATTACTATGGAGAATCGACATAAAAAGCTGAAGTGAGAAGAAAGCATGAAATCTTTGGATTAACATCTGAGAATTTGGTTGTGAAGGTAGGTAAAATATTAGTGGTAGCCTTTATATAGATTAATTTTGTCATAAAAGGGATTTGTGTAAAGAATTCAAAGGCGAAAATGAATTGGGTCAAAATAACCAGATCTTGTAACACATTAAGCAAATCACCCAGCTGAAGGACAATCCAAACAGCTTTACGTAACCGACACAACTGAAGAATTTCAGGTAATTTCCCACATTTTGTTCTACCTGATAACCTGGAAATAATGAAGTGCATCCTTAGCACCTCAAAGCTCAGCTCTGTACTGTCTTCAAGTGAAGACTTGTTCCATTTGAACAGTGTGAGAACATCAATGGGTTTCTGATTGCTTAGAAGAATTTGCATCTCTTTTTGCTATACTTTTTAATGTATTCACATGATTGTGTTCACATTTCCTGAGGATTAATTTATTTATTATTTTTAATTGCCACAGAACCTAAAGGCCTAGGTGGTTGTCTGCAACCTGGTTTTGTATAAAAACATAACACAGAGGGTCTTTGTAAAGATCTGTACCAATTCTGTACTTTGTGGCCTCCCCCTTAGGCTGCTTTGTTAGAGCCATTTCATGGTTATCCCATCTAAAATTATCACCATATAAGAGGGTTTAGCTGGTGGTTCAATGCAAGCCCCCAGTATTCAGTTCACTTCCCTGGTAGTTTAAATTGGTCTTTATGCTCAAGTGACTGAATTGCAGCTTCATGCTCCAGGGGAATCATCTAACCAACCGTTCCCCAAAGGAGTGAGTAGTCTTGCTGCCCTCTTCATCCCTGAGCAGCTACTCCTGCATCCTTTGTGCTGACAGCAGTGTCTGTGCAAGTGCTGTCACTTAAATTAGAGGCGGCTCACANAAAAAAAATATACATAGATTTTGTTTGGAAAAATAGTTTGTTATCATCAAGCATATTGAATCTGAAATGTTCAGAGGTGTTAGCTTAGATTTAGTTAGCTGTATCCATGCTTGGTCACTCCAGCAATATGCCTTATTTTAAGAGGTTTTGCATCGGATGTGTAGTTAGTCAGTAGAAATCAATGGCAGGTTATTGCCAATTCAAAAAAGGTCTGCCTCTTGGTATATGATTGACTTTATTTGACCAGCTGAGTGTATATTTGCAGCACATGATAGGGCAGTTATTGAGCATATTAGTTTGTTTATTTTAGATCTTCCAATATAGCTGTCACTTTGAATTACATCATTTGCTTCAAGAAGCTTGAGCAATAATTTAAAAAGGAACTGGGGAAAGAAACCAATGGTGGCATCTTGTCAGAGGCTTTGTCTGTCCTGTTTCTGTGCAGGGGTGCTACACAAAACCAAGTGTAAGGTCCTGCACCTGGGTAGGCACAATCCCAAGCACAACTCCAGGCTGGGTGGGGAATGGCTGAGAGCAGCCCTGAGGAACAGGACCTGGGGGTCTGGGGTGATGGAAAGTTCAACATGAGGCTGCAGTGTGAGTGCAGCCCAGACCACAAGGGAGTGCTGAGCTGCATCAAAAGAAGCGTGGCCAGCAGGGCAAGGGAGGGGATTCTGCCCCTTTGCTCTGCTATCCTCAGACCCCACCTAGAGTACTGTGTGCAGTTCTGGAGCGCCCAGCACAGGAAGGACATGGAACTGTTGGAGTGGGTCCAGAGGAGGGCCTCGAAGATGCTCAGAGGGCTGCAGCAGCTCTGCTGTGAGGACAGGCTGAGAGAGTTGGGGCTCTGCAGCCTGGAGAAGAGAAGGCTTCCAGGAGACCTT
>WBNM01025675.1:0-22257 GCA_013399055.1 Ramphastos sulfuratus | reverse complement strand
AGATCAAGGGAGGTTCTCCTCCTCCTCTACTCTGCCCTAGTGAGACCTCACCTGGAATACTGTGTCCAGTTCTGGGCTCCCCAGTTCAGGAGGGATATAAATCTACTTGAGAAGGTCCAACAGAGGGCTACAAGGGTGAATAAGGGAGTGGAGCACTGCCTTATGAGGAAAGGCTGAGCGACCTGGGGCTTTTTAGTCTAGAGAAGACAAGATAGAGAAGGGTTTAATAAATGTTCCTAACTATCTGAGGGCTGGGGGTCAAGAAGGAAAGCACAGCCTCTGCTCACTTGTGCCCTGTGATAGGACAAGGGGCAATGGATGTAAACTACAGCACAGGAAGTTCCACCTCAATGTGAGGAAGAACTTCTTTACTGTAAGGGTCCCAGAGCACTGGAACAGGCTCCCCAGAGAGGCTGTGGAGTGTCCTTCTCTGGAGCCTTTCAAGGCCTCTCTGGATGTGTTTCTGTGTGACCCGTGCTAGATTATACAGTCCTGCTCTGGCAGGGGGGTTGGACATGATGATCTTTGGCGGTCCCTTCCAACCCCTGACATCCTCTGGTCTAGCACATCCATATCCTTCTTGTAGTAGGGGCTCCAGAGCTGGATGCAGTACTGCAGGTGGAGTCTCACCACAGTGGAGTAGAGGGAGACAATCACTTCCCTTGACCATGCTTCTCTTCATGCGGCCCAGGATAGGATTGGCTTTCTGGGTTGCAAGTGCACACTGGTGGCTCAGGTTGAGCTTCTCATCCACCATCCCTGTCTCTTGTTTTCCCATTTCCACTACAGCTGACTTTAAAGTATATTTCAGTTGGGAAGTTAATTTTTGCACATTGCTAAATCTTAATAAGCAGCTTGCTCTGTTTAAAATGATTTGGGTTATGTTTTATTTCATTATTTTTCTTGGCAAGAACATCTAGATCCACACAGTGCTGTTTAGAGATCCTTACCCTCTAGGGCACAGCTGTGACTGTTTCCAGACTGTTCACATTTTTGTTTTTCCTGGCAACATTAATAAAGGTTTGTTTTTAAAGATGCTGCTGTTAAATATATTTTGTGTACTCTGTGCACTGCTATGGGTTTCCTGTTATGCTCATTTGGATAGAAAAAAAAGAGCAATGTCCCAGGGGCTTTGGGAATAGTCAGTGATCTGTGGGGTTTTGAATATTTTTCAACTAGTGTAAATATTCAGTAATAGAGCCATGAAAACCCAGGATGTGCAATGCCAACTTGTCAAAATGTACTTTTATTTTCCTTCTCAAAGTTAGTTTCATGCTTTGGCTTGAGTATTCCTAAGAACTCGATACCAACTAACTGTAGGATTTCTAAATAAAGGAGGGCAGTACACATTTAACAGAGACACATTTGCCAGAGAGGAACCTGTTGCTTTCTTTAGGACCTCTTGCCTGGAAGGGCAGGAAAAAAGCAGCACTTAAACTTCATCTAAACCCTGTGCTGAAAGCTGGTATATGACTTTGGGGTTGCTGTCTGCAGCATACTGCAGTTACAGATGCAAAACTCTGTGGCTCCTGCCTGCCACACCTCTGTCATAGTGTGCAAAGTTGTGGTTTTGGTAGCGTAAGGTGAAAAAATTAATCCCTTCTAGTGTGCAGTTTATAAAGAGAAGGGACTGTGTACACAACCTGCTCCTATACTTGGCAATGGAAGTAAACACCAAACTGCCCTTGGTGTCACGGGTGTTTTTGTGGTCATCCAAGTAGTTTAGGATACAAATTACCAAATAAGCTATGGTAACTGTACTTTTAAACAACCAACCACTACCCCCCCAGACAAATGACAACCCTCCCACACCCCAAGAAACAAAACCCCCCATAATTTAAGATGTTGAAATGTTGTTCTAATGTGCAAAATCCACAGCATCTGATAAGAGCTTTCTGTGGCAAATAGTGGTGCTTCGCGTAGCATTTGGTTTGGGGTTGTGGACAAGACTTTGTCTTGTATGGAGAGAGATATTGAACAATTACCCCTTTTGCAGAAAATACTTAAGGCCTCTCTTTGTGGTTATACTGAAGGAGAGTCCCTTAGTGTCCTGTGCAGGAGGACTGCAGACTTGAGCAGTAGGAAAGAGTTTGTAAAAAAGATCTGGCTTTTTTTTTTTTTTTTCTTTTTTTTTCCCTAAAGCAACTACATTATAAATAGAGGCAAGATGTTGGCTGCTCTTAAACAGCACTTTTTGTTTTTAGCCAAACACTGCCAGAAGAGAAAATCAAGTGGACCTTTCAGTAGCAGCAGCACATTGTAGTTCTATGTGAATTATTCATGAACAAACAGATGCAGATTCTCCACGGCGTGTGTGTGCACGTATTGAGATTTAGCCTTGAGGAAATTTGCTGACCTAAACATGGGAGCAGAGTGGGAGTGAGGCAGCGTAACTTAAGCCAGCTCAGAAGGAGTGGGTATACATCTTGGCACTGTGCCTTGGATTCTCTGTATGCTTAGCGCTAGGGAGAACTAAAAATAATACCTGCAGTTCAGTGAGGTGGCATGGAGGTTACCAAGTGAATGTGTTTCCTTCATAGTAACCTGTCTGCAAAACTGCCACAGAAGACAGCACCATAAGGAAATGATACAGTGCGCAGCAGTGAATCAATAGCGGTGCTGGTTTAGTAGTGGCTCTTGTGGGGTTCAGTTTCTTGTTTGTTCTGCTTTGCTTTTGTTTTTGTTTGTTGTGTTGTTTGATTTTGGGTTTTTTCCTCATTATGGAGACTTCCAGTCACAGTTGGGAATAAGAAATGTTTAGAGCAGCCAAGACTACTAGATTAATGAGCCTTGGTGTCCAGGTAACCAAGTATTCAGTTTCTGTATGTTCACTCACTGTTTTGCACTCATCTTTTTTATTTAATATCCTATGCTTGCTAGATTGTGTTTTATGGGAATTTGAAAGGGAGCTTTCTATGCTCAGTGAAAAGTACAAGTTAAACTTCAGGGATCCTTTTTAACCATACAAGCAACAGTAAGCTGAACGGAAGCTTAATCATAGTGCCATTTGATTTATTATCAGAGCCTAAATATTTCAGACTTGACAGCCTATTTCATAGATTGGTAAGGTTGGAAGGAGACCTCAAGGATCATCTAGTTCCAACCCCCTGCCATAGGCAGAGACATCTCCCACTAGTACAGGTTACTCAAGGCCTCATCCAACCTGGCCTTGAACACCTCCAGGGAGGGAGCAGCCACAACCTCCCTGGGCAACCTGTTCAGTGTCTCACCACCCTTACTGGAAAGAACTTCCTCCTAACATCTACTCTAAATCTTCCCTCTACCGGTTTAAACCCATTGCCCCTTGTCCTGTCATTGCAAGATCTTATAAATAGTCCCTCCCCAGCCTTCCTGTAGGACCCCTTCAGATACTTGAAGGCTACTCTAAGGTCTCCTGGAAGCCTTCTCTTCTGCAGGCTGCAGAACCCCAACTCTCTCAGCCTGTCCTCATAGGAGAGCTGCTGCAGCCNACGCATTTGGCCTGCACAGCCAGCGTGACACTGTGCCCAGACTGCACATTGCAAGACATCCTGCTGCACGAGTGCCTGCTGCCAAGAGAACCAGGACCAGGTCAGAGATGTCTGCCTCCTTTCTGAAGCGTCCAGGAGCCTGAGGAAGCTCCAAAGCCTCTAGCAGCTTTCAGCCTGGCAGCAGCCCCGCCACGTGCTTTGGGTATTGTCCCATAATATTTTTTGTGAGTAAATACCAAAAGCCTCTTGTAATTATTAATTGCCTTCTGCCATAAGCAGAAAGTTGCTCCTTGCATCCATCTAGTGAGCAAGCGGCGTATTGGCTGCAAGCGGTATACTGACCGCAAAGCCTTCTCTGCCAGTTTAATCGAGTTCAGTTAATGTATATATTTAATAGTTATTTCTAGATCCTATTATAACCTGTATATAGTTTCCATAATGTTGCAAAGAGCCTGTTATTAAATGGTGATCGGGGTGATGCAAGTTCTGAATATTTAATATTAATAAACTATATATTAATATTTTTGAAATATCATCTCGCAGTAATTAATTAGCCCTTCCATAACATCCTTGTAGAAATACAGCACCCAGCTCATGCGTGCCTACACATCCATGTAGATAATAGTTAATACCTAATAAGATAAAAATACACAAATGCTTTTAGCATCCACCCTACTCTATATTTTAGCCTTTTGCATCTTCACAGCACAGTTGCATCTATATTGTGTTTTTGAGGGGGATTACTGATTTCAAGTAAAAACAGGCATAAGGTTTGAGTTTAGGGTCATCTGAGTTTGTTTATAGAATATAAAAAAAAAATAGAGCTTGAATTTTCTTATTTCTGTCACCTATAAACTATCTAAGTCTGTTACTTATGTAATGAAGAGAAAACTTTTTCTTTCAACCATTTGCTGGATCAGTTTGTTGGGAATAAAGAGAAGGCCTTGTTACTGAGGTCAGTTAACTCATTTGCCCGTACTGCTGCCACGTGGGCTCCCTAGTCCTGTTGCAGGGAGGAGTGTCCATAAATTGTAATGGATCACTGCTCCTGGACGGGCTGTGGTTATGGACCCACAAGAGCCCTGCGTGAAACTATGCAGAGTCTGCTGCTTACTTTCATCCCGCGTTTCATTGTTTTCAGTTGGTTTCAGGGAACTGGTCAGTCAACAGCTTAAGACTCTGTCCAGAGTGCCCTGCTCTTAAATAGGAGCCAAATCACGCAAACCACTCTTTCCAAATAGCACAGTGTTTTCCTACAGGATCACCAGCTGCTGGATGGTCATAGCTGTTTTAGTGGTCTGTAGCACATCTTGATTTTTATATTGCTTTAAGTGTCATTCTGCTATCAAATGTAGCAGTTTCTTGACATTATTATCTCATAAAAATAATAGTCTTGAAGTTTCTTGTTTCTACTAGTACTGTTCATATTAAAATATCAAAATATCTTTTAGTTCCATTGAACAAGCAGGTGGATAAGGATGTGATAGGTTTCTAATTCATATTAGGCACAATGTGACACTCATTTAGAGCCCTGCAGAGACGTAACGAAACACAGTAGTTCTTAATTGGCATGTAGATATGCTGGCTTGTTTTGTGTGCTCTGGGAGCATTCCTCTAGGGGAGCACATTTCTTAAAGGGGTGACTCAGTTGTGGGAATTAACGAGGCAGGAATTATAAAATATGCAGTTATTTCCAGAAAGCCCCGCCCACAACTCTATATAAAATTAATTAGATGGGGTTCAGAAATTCGGTCGGGAAAATCTTTCATGAGGATGCTTACAGAGAATTTAGTAATTCAGAGAAATCAGAAAATTGGAAAATGTTTGCTATAAAAAATAGCTTTGCCGGACTTACAAACAAAAGGCAGCCTGGAGCCCTAGGGAACGTCTGCGCTACTCACGGTGGTGGAGTAGGAATTCGGAGACAGTCCCTTGGCTCCTTGTCGGCAGTCTGTGCGGCAGTGCCTTGAAGTGTAGATCGTGGGGCAGCAGAGGGTGAAGCTCAGGCTGCTCGGCCGCTTACCCACGATTACGGCAGAGGCAGGTCCCTTCAACAGGCAGGCAAGATCTGATGGTCGAGAGCGGGGACTGTGCCTTCTCGTCACCGTTCTTGCAGATGCCTCTCAAGGTCTGACTCAAGGACCGACTCCAGGTCTAAGTCAAGGTCCGAGTCCATGTCCGAGGCTGGCAGTCCGTGGCTAGCAGTCCCTCTAAACATCTCTCTCAAAGTCCTCCTAGATAATGTGTCCCATTGCCACATATATATATGCTGGGGCGATTTGCTCTCCCCCCATTCAAGCCTGCGGGGGTGGGGTAAGGTACTTGACACCTACTCCTTTCACATTCCAAACCCCCGGAACCAGAGGTCGGGGGGAGCAGAACAGTTTCGCGCCCCAGTCAAACCTTCGGTGGGGCAGGGACTTGGGTGTGCCCCGCCACAAGGGGTGACTTTTCTGTCTGATGCATGTGAATGACCACAATGAAATCAGGATTAGTTACAGTGACATGAAGATAATAGGGAGTCTGGTACAGAAATCAGCTTCCCGCAGAGCTGTAAGAAATACAGAGCACTGCAAGATCCCTTACAATCAATGGATGCATTAGTTTCCAAATGGTACTGTCACTTGCTCTTCTGTTTTTCTTAGCTTCTTGGAATTGTCTCAGCCCAGGATTATAAATGTTTCTGTTTTGGTTTTTTTGTTTTTCAGGAGTTGTGTACACTGTACAGTTAGCCATGAAAAGTCATGGTTCTGACCATAGGAAAAAAAATTAAAAAATAAACCTTCCCCCTTTACCCTTGTTGCTTCCCACAAGCCCGCTGACCCCAAATTAAAACTTGAGAAAAAATTACAAAGCTATTAATGATTTTGATTGTGTTGCAAGGAGCTAAGCTTTACAGATACAGTTATTAGGATTATACAGATTTTGACTTTATTACAGTTCATATTGCTACTTCTGAGTATCACATTTAAAGATCACCAAGGCCAGCTCCCCTCCCTTTTTTCCCCCTTCTTCCCCTCCCTTTTTTCCCCCTTCTTCCCCTCCCTTTTTTCCCCCTTCTTCCCCTCCCTTTTTTCCCCCTTCTTCCCCTCCCTTTTTTCCCCCTTCTTCCCCTCCCTTTTTTCAATTAATAAACACCTTTTACCAGAATACACATTATTAAATAAAAACCTGAACAGAAATTTTATGCAAGAATAGGCATGTGTGACAATAATTTCCATTTTAGTAGAACTGTCCTAATGTTTTAACTTGCTCAAAGTTCACTTTAAATGAAAGTTTATTTTCAGTTTAGTTTCACACCTTTTTTAAAACAACACCACCTCACACATTTTTATTTCCAAGCCAAGACTGCCTATGGCCAATGAGAAGTGAAAGTTAGGTTCCTTGGTTATCAAGGCAGTCATGTCACATTTCAAAAAGAAGATATGAGTAACAAAATAAACCAAACCCAAACAAAAACAACAACAAAAACATTCCAATCCCTGCTGTCAAGGGGAAGGATGCTGTGCTGTACCCTTGAAGCATGACGTGAACAGCTGAGTCATTATAGCTGGTGCTGACACAGATTGCTCTTGAAGGATGTTTGTTACTGCATGGCTGCTCCTACAGTTGGTAGATTGCCTGCTTAAGAGCAAAGTAAACCTGAGCCTGGTTAGAACTGCTGTGGAAAAGTACACTCCAGATAAGCCTGCTTTAATCTCTGGAACACTTAATTGGTTCAGCAGCATTTTCTAGTGCATGAAGTTTTCAAGTATGCAAACATATTCATGATACTGACATAATTACCAATTTCTAGTTTATTCTTTTCTATGAATCCATTAGTGATAAGGACACTTTATTGTTAATAGTTATGGCTCATATATCAAATTACAAAGTTTTAACACCCGCCCTTGAAAATGTCCTGGCTGTCACTTCTCTGGATATTAATGTAGTACAAGGCTGCAATCGCAGGTCACTGTACTGATCTTCTATCTATGTAATGAGTTTTGAAGGTGTTCTAATATAAGCCTCAGAGTCTGCTTTCCATACTCTATTCACTTTGTGGTTGTTGAGCATGATCTTTACTGGAAGATTGCTTGATAGATTAGGGTTTGGGTTTTAAATGAAAAAAAAAAAACAAAAACCAAAAATCTGTTTTTATTTAAAGCACGTTTATCTCCTTTATGATTCTGGTCACTGTTAACCAAATGTTCTCGTATGTAAGATACAATTTGATATTTCATTTTTAAGGCAAAGAAGACTTCTAACCTCCTTCTTTGCTTCTCAGCTCCCAAATGTGATTTTTTTTTTTCCAAGTGAGCAGACTCCAAACCGACAGACAAGAATAACCTTCAAGCCCCTGCCAGGTGCCTTTGATTCTTTCGCTGGTCTTAAAGAAGCTATCAGGTTCATAGCACTTGAAACTATGTGTTACAAAATTTCAGAGTGCTGTTTCTGAGACAATATGGCAGCGTAGGTTAAAGTGAGAGGGAAGAGAGGGAGCAGTTTTCCTCCTCCATGAGAAACTGTAACGTTTCAGAGTGCTTGCAGTCTGCTGCAGGAATGCTTAGTAGCAGCTTGGAGGAAAGGGAATCTTCCAGTGTCCTGTGTGATAATCAGGCTCCTGAGTAATTAACTGCTGACTCTGACAAATTTATTCCTCCCACCTCTTGAATCATGTTATTTCTAACACCAGTCATAATTAGCATACAGATGTAGCACTGCAACTTGACAGAGTAACTTACCTGAGTACCTTCGTGGGTAATGCCTTCCATTAGCCATACAACCTCTTCTCTTCTTTCCTCTTGGTGTTATTTTGCCTTTTGGGTCTTTTTCTTTTCTTTTTAAATTGCTTGTGGATGATAGTTGATCAGAAGTGTTTAATGTTACGGTTATTCATTTGTTTTTCTGCTTTATGGAAATATGTATATTTTGACTATAGTGAAATGAAGGAAAATAAAATCAAACCCACAGTAGTAATTTATTCAAGTAAGTGACTACGAGGCCCTCACAGATTCAAGTATAATAGAAGGTTAGACACTTTTCCATGTCTTGTGACTCGGGAGGTCAGAGTACTATGGTAGCTCTTCATTGCCTTCTTTCTGTCAACTGGGACAGTTTCAGTCTGTAGAAATATCAGCTATGAAAGCATACAGCAGTGCATACCTCTTGCTCCAGCTAAAGAAACATAAACTAACTGGTGGCATTGGATAACAAAAGATGTAGCTAAAGATTAGAGATTTTGAAGGATGCTGGTGCATGAAAATATTTGAATAACTGAGGCCTGGAAATTCCACTCATAAAAGTGTTCTTCCTCTGTGCCACTGTGTGTGTGTATTTTTGTTTTATGATGGGGTTTGTTTGGTTGGTTGGTTGGTTTTGGTTTTAGTTGATTTGTGTTTTGTTTTTTTTTTTTTAGGCTATAAGTTACTTAGACTAGATACACTCTTTTAGAGATGATTAAATGTGCTGATGGGGCCTGGGGGTTGACTTCATCTGGCTTATTAGGGCTGCAAAAAGCCCAATATTTTCAGGAATAGATTGAGTCAGTAGCAGTGTTAAATAGGTTAGATTAGATCAGCAACAATGCCTCTTTTGGGTCTGTGGAGAACTCTCATGCTTGTGTATTTCTCCAGCTTTTCTTTGAAGGATTATTTTTCTCAGTAACATCCCCCTGCAATTTTTACCATTATTACATAGTCTCAAGCATAAGTGACTTTCACTTTGCAATTTCAGATTCTGAGTATCTGACATTTACATGAAACAAAATACATCTTTTGCTGTGCCTATCAAAAACATACAGCAGAAGTATCCATGCTTTGCAAAAAAAACCTATATGTGGAGATGTCTGGACCTTGTAAAGTAATTTGATGTGACTAAGCGCAACTGAATTTTTCTAGCTGGTTTTGCAGTTGCACATAAAGGAGTCTTCAAATCTGTGTGCTGGTTTGAGGCTAATTAGAATATTTTAGTAGAGAAAATTATATTATAGGCTGTGAAAAGAAAACAATGGTGATGTCTGCTTCACTCATAGGCTTGCTGTGATGTTTAAGAAAAGAATACAAAACAAAGGTAAGCTCCTTGGGCTTGTNTCTAGTCTGGGTCATTTTACAAAGTGTGGGGGGCGGGGAACTCCCAAACCATCACAGTCTGGTACCGGTGGCTGCTTTGAACAATGCAGGCAGAGTCCTGATCCCCTGGTTGTGGGGCTGATCCCACTAAAATGTCCTACCCTCTATGTATTACGTAAATAATTTCTTTCCTTTAAGCCTTCCCTTCTCGATTCATTACTAAGAACATGCAGCAGGAATCACATATGTAATTCCTAATAAAGTACTTTAGGTGATTTCCTACCTTGCAAACCACCTTCCTGTGTGACCTTGCAGGTATGCTGCCTTCTTGTGAGCTGCAGTTCCTTGTTCAATTTGGAACATGATTGCCCAGCGTTACAGCTGGGCTGGCACAAAGATGCCAGTTGCTGCACTGAGCTGCATTATTCAGGTGATACCCATGTGCTGAAATACTTAGAAGTGGCAGTTCTTTCCAAGCTTATTTGTAAAGGTGCAGGCCATTCAAGTGGTCTTGGACAAGTCCAGCTGACTTTAGGGAGTTGGCACATGTGTATAAATTCTCCAGAAATTGTCTGTAAGGCCAAAATTTGACTTATCAAAGTTAAGAGTGCTGCGGTTATGTCTCGTTTCACAACTCCTTTCCAGTTTGCATGTGGCTGCTGCTGTGTTCATTTGCACTCAGTGTGACTGTTTTGCACTTTTTTTTTTTTTTAAATCAGTCTTCATGTTTTCACAGCCTCTGGTCTGACACAGGTCTTCATCAATCTCTTCTACTTGTTTTTACCTCATTTCTTCTGTCACGTGTTTGGCTGCAATCCCTATTACTCTTTCATCTCCCTCTGCAGCTATTTCTTCTCTCAATCCTCTCTGGCCCCCTTCCTTCCTTCTTTCACCTCTCCAGCTCATTATTGCAACTGTCTTTCCTCCTCCCTCCTGGATTTATGGACTACTTGAGCACATTGTAAATCTACTGTGAACTGTATTTGCAGGCAGAAATTGCTAAAGGTTGAATGAAAGTACTTTCAGAGTCTGGTTAGCATCCAGGGAATTTGGCCATTTATGTATTTTTATTACCAAGCACCTGTTAGGTAACATTTTACAAAGATTTATAATTTGGATAGATTTTGGTGGAGCCAAAACTTGCACATTATGCACAAAGACCAAATGGAAGAGTTTGTCTATCTAAATGCCATGGACAACTTGCTTATGCTGGGTTTTAATTTTTCTTTTTTTTTTTTTAACAAGAGCCAAAACTCAAGGGAGAAATATGTTTCTTTCTTAGCAGTGGCTGAACTATTTTTAACATGTTGATCCAGAAAGCTTGGCAAAATTATGATCTAAATCCAAACCCTTCTAAGGTGATCTGTTGGCTCACCTGAGCTGCCTTTCACTCCAAGAGACATAGGTAATTCTATTTAAAAATTGTTGGCTGAGGATAAACAGTCCAAGGTAATGGACTTCATTGGGTGTATGGATGTTGTTTCAAGTTGTTCAATGTGTCATTGATGTTTTTGATACAGATTTTCTCAACTAAGGATATGGAGAGGTGTCTCTTTCTGTAAAACATTTTAATCTCAGAAGTGATGAGAAATTTTACTGAGAAATGGTGGTGAGGGGGGGGAGGAGGAGCAAACCGGTATGTATTATAAATTTATTTAGTCTCAGTCACAGGTATGTGCAAATGAGCAGTTACATGTTTAAAAACACATTCAGGCTTAACACAGTGAGTGTTTCCATTTTGTACTTGAGGTTATAATAGAAGAGACAACATTTTGGAAGGGATTAGAAGAAATGAAAGCCTTACTAGTTACTGTTATTGCTTTGACCTTTATAGAAATATTCCATTTCAAGCAGTACACCGGTACTAGACTGGTACTACTACTAAACTGGTACTAGGCCTGCCAGTACCTGAAGGGGGCCTGCAGGAAGAATGGAGAGAAGCTGTTTACAGAGGCCTGCACTGGCAGGATGAGGGGCAATGGGTTCAAGTTTGAGAAGAGCAGATTTAGATTGGATGTTAGGAACAAGTTCTTTACTATGAGTGTGGTGGAGCACTATAACAGGTGAAGGATAATAATATTCTGAATGTTATGTTCCTTGCTGAACGCTGCAGTGTTTTATGTGAAGTGCAGATTTGAGCAATAGATTTGATCTCTGTTGCTGTGAAGATGATAGCATTAACAGCTGTGGTATCTCTTGCACAGTTGAACAGCTGGGTTCAGTGTGCCTTGCAGTGGGAACCATGCAAGCATGAAGACAGACACAGTCTTGAACATCTTCCTGCTTGGATGGACATACGTCCTGCCAACGCTTTTGCTCTGGCAAATAGTTCTTTGCTCCAGTGCTGAACAGATGGGAGTCTTGCATTTGAGCTTGCCCAGCTAGCTCCCTTCGGAGGGCACCGTGTCTGTGCTGCCTGGCCTCTGCTTGCAGTTTTACCCAGGTCTCTTTCGGGGCAGCCATGGGGCCTCTGGGGACAATTGGGCACTTGGTGTCATTCGGAGCGATTCAGGCGTGAGGTCGTTAGCCCCGGGAGTGACAGGAGGGTGTGCTCTCCTAGTTCGGGAGTGGAGTGACAGGCGGGTGTGCTCTGCTAGTTCGGGAGTGGAGTAACACGAGCGTGTGCTCTCCAGGTTCGGGAGTGGAGTGACACGAGCGTGTGCTCTCCAGGTTCGGGAGTGGAGTGACACGAGCGTGTGCTCTCCAAGTTCGGGAGTGGAGTGACACGAGGGTGTGCTCTCCAAGTTCGGGAGTGGAGTGACACGAGCGTGTGCTCTCCAAGTTCGGGAGTGGAGTGACACGAGCGTGTGCTCTCCAAGTTCGGGAGTGGAGTGACACGAGCGTGTGCTCTCCAAGTTCGGGAGTGGAGTGACACGAGCGTGTGCTCTCCAAGTTCGGGAGTGGAGTGACACGAGCGTGTGCTCTCCAAGTTCGGGAGTGGAGTGACACGAGCGTGTGCTCTCCAAGTTCGGGAGTGGAGTGACACGAGCGTGTGCTCTCCAAGTTCGGGAGTGGAGTGACACGAGCGTGTGCTCTCCAAGTTCGGGAGTGGAGTGACACGAGCGTGTGCTCTCCAAGTTCGGGAGTGGAGTGACACGAGCGTGTGCTCTCCAAGTTCGGGAGTGGAGTGACACGAGCGTGTGCTCTCCAAGTTCGGGAGTGGAGTGACACGAGCGTGTGCTCTCCAAGTTCGGGAGTGGAGTGACACGAGCGTGTGCTCTCCAAGTTCGGGAGTGGAGTGACACGAGCGTGTGCTCTCCAAGTTCGGGAGTGGAGTGACACGAGCGTGTGCTCTCCAAGTTCGGGAGTGGAGTGACACGAGGGTGTGCTCTCCAAGTTCGGGAGTGGAGTGACACGAGGGTGTGCTCTCCAAGTTCGGGAGTGGAGTGACACGAGGGTGTGCTCTCCAAGTTCGGGAGTGGAGTGACACGAGGGTGTGCTCTCCAAGTTCGGGAGTGGAGTGACATGAGCGTGTGCTCTCCAAGTGACTGTATCACAGCCTGGGAGCTGGCTGAAGCAGGGAGCACAGGTGATGATTAAGGGTGAAAAAGCAGCACTGGAGGGTCAGGTACAAGGGGAGAAGAGGTCAGATTCGGGGCAGTTCTGCTGCTTCCCCTTATTGTACAGGTGCCTTGCAGCATGTTTGAGCAAATAGCTGGGTAAGGTGATGAAAAGCAACAGGGTGCTTGGGAATGAGTTTGTGTGCACAGTGTGGTTGAGCTGGGATGAGGCTTTGGACTGAAATTGGAAGCGGGTGGGAAGTCAAAAGGCATCAGACAGCATTTTGAAGGGACTTTATTTAGATGGCCTTAAGAGCACCAGTGAAAATACTCGGTTAGCTTCTTATCCACAGTGAATGTGAGGAAGCTACTTGAGATGAAGTAGTAAACTGCTGAGGATGTTTGTTTTTAAAGGAAGGTAGGTGTGAGGAGACCTTTTTGACTGCTGCATTTCTAGTGGAACTTAAAAGCAATTGTAGCCACTCCAACTGATAATATGAGAAGCAAATAACTTAATTAATCACAGAAAATGTTTCAGGGTGTGTGTGGAGAGCTTTAGCTGAATGTAATTGTAGGGAAGCCAATCGCCTATAAGAGCAACTGTTTCTACTTACCTATGTAACTGAAGTAGTCTTAACTGATGAAGAGGCAGTTTCTTGAGGAAGAGGGAGCTCCTGCAGAGAGCAAATGGGTGATGCTAGAGCATCTTCCTCTGTCTGATGAATGTGGAAGTTTCAGCAGCCGTTTTTATGGCTCATTTCCTTTCTGTTTACGCACAAAGTAGGCCATTAAAAATTTGTTCCTTTAATTGGTGCAAAATAGAGCATTTGTGAATGTTGTTGATCTTTAGTGAAATACATCTTTTAAAAAAATTAATTGGCTATTCCTAAAGAAAATGCATATATCCATTTATAAAGTCTGTCCAGTATTGTGCAGGAATGTGACAAAAATTATGTGCTGGAAATTACCTGGATTATTCTTTGTGTCAAATAAGGAGTTTTCTAGCACTTCTTTTAACTGATGACTGAACGTTTATATGACATTTGGATTTCACTGCTTTCGTATTTAGTTAATGAGAAAAACTTAGACTCTGAATTTCAGAGCCAGAAGTATTTCCCTAATAGCATCAGGAAATGTTTCCACAACACGGTTGTCAAATTGCTGATTAAAGGCATCATGATGAAAAAACCCAAGGATCTGTGAAATTTCATGTTGCAGTGTAATATTGCTTGTGAAATCACTTCTGTGCCAGACTGAAGTCTTACGCTATAGAGTCACAACCTGTGATTTGGTACAGTTGTGACAGGATTTGGTCACTGACAGTGCTGATGTTCTAGTTTTTGTGCTTGCTGAGCTTAATATGTAGCAAAGCTGCTGCCGTTGTCCAGCAGCACCAAACACAGGCATTCACTTTGGTTCCGCAAGGCACTTGTCTCCCGGGTTCTCCAGTTTGTGTTTCTCATACCCTCTGCTAGTAGGAATTTGTGCCTCAGTGATCATGACATTAAGGCAAATGCAAAATACTGGTTTCAGATCTTTAGAATGAAGTTATTCTCTAGTAACTGTAGAATCTAATTGGTACTTACCATGTTTTTGAAGGACTTTCTGCTGTGTTGTCTTGATGCTTCAATAAGCCAGAAATCAGTGTATGGGTAAATGAGCCTCAATGTGCTGCACCAGTACCAAGATCAAGTATTAAAATCAAGCTGTGGCTGGAAGATCTATTATGAAAATGCTGATGTAAACTGTGCTTGGTTATGAAATTCAACAAGGCCAAGTGCAAGGTCCTGCACTTGGGTAGGCACAATCCCAAGCACAGCTCCAGACCGGGTGGGGAATGGCTGAGAGCAGCCCTGAGGAAAAGGACCTGGGGGTCTGGGGTGATGAAAAGCTCAAGATGAGGCTGCAGTGTGAGTGCAGCCCAGACAGCAACTGTGTGCTGGGCTGCAGCAAGAGCAGTGTGAGCAGCAGGGCAAGGGAGGGGATTCTGCCCCTTTGCTCTCCTCAGACCCCACCTGGAGTCCTGTGTGCATTTCTGGAGCCCCCAGCACAGGAAGGACATGGAACTGCTGGAGTGGGTCCAGAGGAGGCCACGAAGATGCTCAGAGGTCTGCAGCAGCTCTGCTCTGAGGGCAGGCTGAGAGAGTTGGGGCTCTGCAGCCTGGAGAAGAGAAGGCTTCCAGGAGACCTTCTAGTAGCCTTCCAGTATCTGAAGGGGGCCTGCAGGAAGGCTGGGGAGGGACTGTTGACAAGGTCTTGCAATGACAGGACAAGAGGCAATGGGTTTAAACTGGCAGAGGGGAGATTGAAACTGGATGTTAGGAGGAAGCTGTTTGCAGTGAGGGTGGTGAGATACTGGCACAGGTTGCCCAGGGAGGTTGTGGCTGCTCCCTCCCTGGAGGTGTTGAAGGCCAGGCTGGATGAGGCCTTGAGTGAGCCGTACTAGTGGGAGGTGTCCCTGCCTATGGCAGGGGTTTGGAGCTAGATGATCTTTGAGGTCCCTTCCAACCTTACCATTCTATGATTCTATGAGCTACAGGAATGGATTAAGAAAATAGAGTAATAGTGGGAATGAGGGGAAAAAATCAGATAAACCAGCATTTACTTTTACCTTTGTCTCCTCTCCTTTGTTGCAGTTATAAATTGCGTATCTTACCCTGGTGCTTATTCCTCCACTTGACTGTATTGAACAGCAAAAGGTGGTTCATGCCACTTCAGGGGTTAAGACTGTGCATGGTGTTTGCACAGACACAAACTTCCTGGACACAAGCTTCTGTGCTCTCTCATCTGGTACGCCACAATTACAGCCTAAGGAGTGTGCGTTTTAACCTCAGCTGTATCTGTTTCAGTGACCTCGGAGATGAACTCCATTCACTCTTCCAGCAATTTTCATTTTAAAAATAAAGAGAAGTGTTTGATTCACAAGCATAGGGCTTAAGAGAGCCAGCAGCAAAACTAATAATAAGGTGCTTGCACTCTGTGCGTTAGAGCAATGCTAGAGGAGATAAAAGAGCTACAGAGGGGTTGTTATTGCAGAAAGAGTTACAGTAGTCTGGGAGAAAAGATATAAATCTGTGTCTGTGTTTAAAGAATGATCTTTGCATTCTTCTATGTAATTTCAACAGTCTTGAGGCTATGTTATTAGATGTTACAAAAAAAAACAAGTCTTAGTCTGTCCTTATCCTGTATCACCTCATTGTGTTTTTAAACCGATATGTGAGGATTCTGGCTCCAATAAGGCAGGAGATGTTTTGGTTTTTTTCCTTTAGAAAAATTAAATTTCGTTCCTCTGTAATGTTCAGTGCCCTGGGCAATATGTATGAGAAATGGGTTCTGAACTTCCATGCTTCTCTTTTTTAAACTTCAACACTGAAAGCGTTGAAATCTTGTGTAGTCAAGTACAAATAAATGCTTTAGTTCTAACTTGGCTGCTATAACACAGTTTACAGAATGTTAAAAACTGATGGGTTTCAGCCCCCAGCTAAGATGTTTCATTTATGAAAAGTAAAACCATAGTCAGACTCATAGAACCATAGAACTGGTAAGTTTGGAAGAGACCTTTGAGATCCTCAAGCCCAACTTCTTGTCTAGAGCTTGCAACCCCACCACTACTGCTAAGCCACTACTACTAAACCATGTCCCTAAGCACCACATCCACACATGTTTAAAATGCTCTGTGACTTTCCCTTGGCACTGAGGTCAGGCTGATAGTTTCTGGATCCTCCTTCTACGCTTCTTGTACATGTGCATTACATTTGCTAGCCTCCAGTCCACTGGGACCTCACTGATTAGCCAGGACTGCTGAAAAAATGATGGAGAGTGGCTTGGTGAGCCATTCTGCCAGCTCTTTCAGCACCCTTGACTGGATCTGATCCAGTCCCATAGACGTGTGTGTGTCTAAATAGTGTGCTAATTTGATAACCATTTCTCCTTGGAGCATGGAGTCTTAGTCCATTCCCCTTTCCTGTCTTGCACCTCAGGGGTCTGGTTACCCACAGAACAGCAGTTCTTGCTCCTGAACACTGAGGCAAAGAAGACTGAGTCATTGAATACCTGCACCCTGGTGAAGCAGATTCTGTGCTTGTGCGCCTCACGCTCTGTGCCCACTCTTGAGAAGCTGCTTACTTCACTACTCAAGTGCTTGCATTTAGCAGTAATACATAGCTGCATATAACTGCATATGATTTATGTAGAAAAATGTGAGTTCTTTCCTCCCTTCCCCCCCCCACCCCCTTGCCCCTGAGTATCCTTCTAAAGCAGAGCTCTGATCCTGTTTCCTGTCCTGGTGCAGCATCCTTGTGGCACCACTCCTACAAAGTGTGTTTTGCCCACCCAATCCTTCCATGTCTGGAGCTGGATGTGCAAGGTTCGGGCTCGCAAGGCACTTCCCACGTTCTGTGAAACAGGCGCCTGAAGCTGCTGCTCACAGGGGTGAGCTGTGGCTGAGCATGTGCTTGTGTAGCTGCTTTCAAAAAGAGGAGCTTTGAAGTGCTTCAAAGAGCCCAGTGGTATGCGTATCTTTTGATAAAAAGGATGTTCCATACAAATATGAGAATATACTGAAATATTAAGATAAGCAAATTTTTGGTCCTGAACAATGATTCCTAAGGGAGAGCTTGTGGTGACCAAAGTGTACCTAAGCAAACCCATACTTTCACCCTCTTCATAATGGCTGAATAAACAAACAACCTTGATTAAAAACAAAGTGGACTCAAGCACGGTAGTGGACCGTTGGTGTTACTGCCCTGTACTAGAAGTGACAAGTTGTAGTTAAGATCTTCACATTACTGAGTTGTTTTAAGCATCAGAACAAATATGCCTGGGTTGTTTTATATGTGCTGCTGCCAGTGTCTAACCAGTCATAGACTATCCACATCTTCATAAGTGGGTAACTTTTCCTAAAAAATGGTTTTACTGTTTATTTTTTTTAACTCTGGAAAAATGAGGTTAGGGTTTTGGCTGAGGGGATCTCTCTATAGTGTAGCAGAACTTACTTCAGCCTCTGTCAAACACCAGCACTTGGTAGCAATAATCTTTGATTCAAATAGTGCTCTTGGGTACATTTATCATTCCCATTATTTCATAACACAGTGGGAAAAGCAGTTTCTAATAATTGCTAGTAGAGAAAATCTGTGCACAGTGGGAGCTGAAACAGTTCTTTCAGCTGTGTAACAAACCCCCAAAATGTTGGCAAGGCTCTGGACTTGGAAGGGGGATTTTGTGGGTGATTGTTAGCAGTGGTAGCATGGTACTGAGTTAGGCTGCACGTGCAAAATGTACTCCTTAAAGGAAGTGTTTTTTTTTCTCTTCCCCAGCCCAAAGGGCAGGGAACATGTGTGGGAAACAGGACTGGTAAATGGTGATGGTATGAATTTGAATGGCAGTGTAAGCCTGGGTGATACATTTGTAGCCTGTAGCCAGACCAGGCTTTTCTACCATCCAGTGATGCTTTATCTGTTTCAAGAGTCCGTATGTTGTAAGGGGAAGAAATATACAAGGTATTTCCCTTAGGGTTCTTCCTAGTAAGAATGATTAAGTACAGAATATTTTCTTCTCTCTTTGTATGCTTCTCCATATTGTTTTAGCCACAAACCATAATTAGAAACAGCAATGTCACTTCCTAAGACAAATAGTTTTAATTAAACTTCTGGTGAAGATCCTTTTGACTTTAAAGGACAAAGAAGATCATTTGGATATTTCTGAGGAAAACACAGAATGAGGTCACTCCTGCTCCCAGTGAGAACAACCTAGTTCTTTGCATTTGGGAAGGCAAATTGAAGCTTTTTAGGCTTAGGTAAGTTGTTGTTTTGGCACTTGTTGAGAGATGATGAGACTTTAATAGCTTTAGCAAGATAGGAAAGCGCACTTGTTTTATTTCTCCTTCAGAGTGTGCTCTGTCATCCCAGTCTTCCACTGAGACCTGCCGAGCGGCAGCAGTCCTGTTGCTGGCTGTGCATAGGTGTGTGCCTGCAATCATCAGACCTAGTAAAGTAGTTCAGTGCTGCCTTTGAGTACATCTCTGCAAACCCCAACATCTCATCCATTAGACTGGAGCACTGGTGTGGAAAGCCTTCAGACCAGCCTTAAGAGTGCAGGTCAAAGCATGAGACACATTCCAGCTCTTGCACAGACCTGTCTGCTTTGCAGCAAGGGAAGAGTGCTCAAGTGCTGACAGCTTCACAGTAACTGTGCTTTACTCAAAGTAGTAATGCAGGACCCCCCTCTACCATAGAGCTAGGGTAGAGCATGTGAGCACAAACAGGCATGGGAGATGCCATGGTGTGTAAGGATGCTGTGGGGCTTTGCTTTGCCAGGTTCTGTGGCTGTTGATCATCTGCAAAGGTGGCAGTTGCCTGATAACTCTGCAATGAAGATCTATAATCTGATCTCTGACCCATCATTGAAACACTTAAAAAAATTAGGTCTCACTTTCATTAAGATTTTGAGCCTCTTTGGTAATACAGTTAGGGAGTTTCTAATTAGGAATTGATACATAACAAAACTTCTCACCCAATGCATGCATAAGCTTGCTAATATGATTTCTTGAGTGTCTCAAGCATTTATTTCAAGCTTGTAATTTAATCCAGAAATGATGTCCCTTCTAGAGTGACTGCATGCTTGCTTTCAGGCAGTGGAGTAATTCCAAAGGATTTTAAAAGGACTTCCACTGGATTATGACATACTGCTCTGACTTTATGATTCCAAATACTAGGATTTGGGTTAGTCGTTGGCCTGAGTCTTATGTTCCAGCTGCAAGAATAAACTTGCCTTCTCTCAGTCCATCTGAAAACACTTTGTGTTCTGGGTGCGTTCAGCTAGTTTGCATATTGTGAGGGAGCAGCTGTGTGTCATGGTAGGCCCAAGCAGGCCAAAATAGGCTTATACATGTCCTGGCTTGCCCAGAGATGTTTTTCTGCTCTCCCTCCCTCTCTTTTGGGGAGAAACAACCACGGGAAAGAGGACAAAGAACCTGGAGCCACTGAGTCTGAGGACTGTGGCCTGCCCTGGCCATTTGCATCCTGTGGTAAACAAGGTACACAAGCTTAGCTTGTGCCTGCCTTGTGCAAGGCCTGTGCTCTGCCCTAAAAAGGGTAAAGCAAGCCTATGGCTTCACCTAATATGGTCAGCCTTGGCTAACTGCCATTCTGATTGGCTGTTCTTTGTCCAAAGGCCCATTAGTCTTGGGCTGTATGGATAAAAGGAGATGAGCAGGGAGCACAACCTGTGCTCTGCTGTTGTGCCTGTACTCTGCCATTGTATCTGTGCTTGCTCACTGCCTTATTGTATCCTGAACCGCCTGGAAACTACCTTCCAAAGGTTTACCAGGAGCAGACTCTAAAAGCCTCCATGCGATCAGCCTGCACAGCCAACTTGACACCGTGCTGAGACTGCACATGGCATTGCATCCTGCCTGCACCTGAAAACCTCCTGCCAAGACAGGAAGTCCTGGAGATAAGACAGATCATCCAGAGAGTCAGGACCAGGTCAGAGCTTGTCTGCCTCCTTTCCCCACCTCCTGGAAGCCTGGGAAGAATCAGAAATCTCAGTGTCTGACAAGACAGTAACAGAATTCCCTGAAAGCGTTTGGGTACTGTCTGAATCTGTACCCAGCCCTGCCAATCAGGAAATGATATTTTGTGAGTGAATACTTAAAGCCTCTTGTAACTCACCATTGCCTTCTGCCATAAGCAGAAAGGAGCTCCTTGAGCCCACCTAGTGGGCAAGCGGAGTATTGACTACAAGCGGTGCACTGACCGCAGCAACCTTCTCTGCCAGTTCAATTGAGTTCAATTAGGGATATATTATTAGTAGTTATCTCTAGATCCGGTGTTGTTACCTGTGTAAAGTTTCCAGGACCGTGCAAAGAACTGATTATTATTAAAATCAGTGGTTGGGGCAGCAAGTTCTGAATATCAAAATTAATAAACAATATTAATTTTGGAAAAATACCATCTTACAATTAATTAATTAGCCTCTCCACAGTACTGTGTTAAATACCTTTATCAGCATGTTTACCTGGTGCAGAAGACCTCTTCTGTTTATGTTGACGATTTTGGAGACACTGCCAGACTGAATCACTGATTTAGCAATAGTACTTTATAATACTGAAAGATAGTTGTTCCCTTGACTTGTTACCATTTTTGAGAACAAAGCAAAGCTGTTCTAACAGATCTGTGGTTTGAGAAAAAATCATGGCATCTTTTGGAATATTTAATAGCATGACAGTTGTCACTTGTGAGTGAAACAAAGGGCAATTGTGTTGTAGAAGGTATGTCTAACAAGATGTGTTCTTAGTCTGTTTTATTTGTCCTTTTAAGTAGGAGCTGTAGAGAGCAACTTCTCCCTGCTCAGCATCAAATTGGGCTTTCAGTAAAGAACAGATCTTATTACTGCTTGTACAGCTTTGCCCAAAGAAGGGGGGCAATGCTAGCTGCCACTTTTCTTCCTTTCATTATTGAGAACTAAATCGCTTGCTAGTTTTTTGCAGGCTTTCTAAAAGTGCCTTTTGACTCCTGCCGTATTTAATGAAAGGCTATCAAATGAAAGGCTGTCAACTCCAAAACCATTGTTATTTAAAGCTAAGTTTAGTTTAGTTCTTAGTTTAGTTACCCAACTGTTTCTCAGTTGTGACTGTGCCATCTTCATAGCTATAGCAATTTCTTGAGTAGTATCTTTCAGCTTATAGATGGGGAGCAAGAGATGAGAAAGTGTAAGGGGGAGCGGCTGAA
Organism: Ramphastos sulfuratus; assembly: GCA_013399055.1. Taxonomy (NCBI): domain Eukaryota; kingdom Metazoa; phylum Chordata; class Aves; order Piciformes; family Ramphastidae; genus Ramphastos; species Ramphastos sulfuratus. Next base: position 508 of record WBNM01025675.1, on the reverse strand, counting down.
GTTAGTGCAGGTAGTTTTACACTTGATTAAATAGATCAATAATAGCACTTAGGAGCAAAGAATCAAATTAAATAGCATAGCTTGGTGTCGTGGAACTTGAGCAATGCCTTGTTTCCCAAATGGTGGCACTGGAAGGTTTCAGTTTGCCTTCAAAATACCATGCAGGTTTAAACAAACAATTTATTTCCTACAGATCACTTCATTGGCATAACTTACAGATGGCTCTCTCTGACCTCATTTGCAAAATTTCTCCCACATATCCTTAATTTTGGTGTAGTCAGAAGTCAGATTTAAAAAGGTGATCTTTCCTACAAGCTAACTAAAACTAAGTTATTTGTATGATTTGAACCTAGATACAGATATTTTCCCTCTCGCTTTCTCCTTCAAGTTTAGATAATGAAAACAACTTTCTCTAGTACTTCAGACAGAATCAGTTAGAAGAAAATCTATGTGCAATTCGGTAGAATTTATCTTTCACAGAAATTTGGATGGATAAAGAACTGGCTTG